>CAUYLG010073799.1:0-50325 GCA_963573385.1 Cacajao melanocephalus | reverse complement strand
TAATTTTAACTTGATGGATTAAAAAACAAGCACAAGGAGGTTAAATTATTTGTCCAATGTTATCATATGGCAGATGCACCTGACAGCAATAACTTAAGCATACCTTGAGAATGACCCTACAATCTAAGAAAAATATATGTTCGGAGTCCTAAGCTAAAGTATCTGGGAATAGCCAACCCAAAGATTCCCTTTTTAATCTATGAACAACATCTGAACCCCCAGTTGGATCTGGCTGTACTTTGTCAATTTTCAATATTAATTAGAACCCCAAAACTTCCATGTGTCAATCCTGGGTAAATGATTAAATTATAATTAAGATTAAGAGATGCCATAGCTATTCTATTTCTCTCCAAACATGTCATCCTCAAGTACAAAGACAGAAAGCCTTGCTTCACGTGGCAGCCAAACTCAGAAGTTCTGCCCATCAGACTAGAATCCTTTGGAAGTACCATCAAGGTTGGGTATGTATATGTGTGTATATATATATGTGTATATATATATATACATATGCATATATATATACACACATATACATTTTAAGTTGCTTGATTTGTCTCTAGAATGTGGTTTGAACCTCAAGAAACCAGATGGTCTGTCTCATACAGTTCTAATATTACACAGAATCTCACATTGCTAGAACTAGGAGAGAACTTAGAAATTATCCATTGAGAAACTTCATTTTAGAAAGGAGAAAATAGGTCCCAAGATGCAAAACGACTTTCCCAAGGTGACCTGCCTGTTCAGGACCAGAGCTTAAGCCTTCCGATTCTCATCTCAGGGTCTTTTCATGATCATCAACTGAAGTGAACTCAGTTCCACAGAGCTCCAGATGTGCATTTTAGCATTTTTGCATCACACTGCATGTCCTGGACTATATAAATCCCTAATATGGACTGCATAAAACAAAATCTATCTTAGATGATTAGTCTATCTGCTTGCCTGCTTGTTGAGAAAGAGCCTCAGAATCCCGACGGGCTCAGAGCCAATACATTTGCTTTATATGGCCAAAGTCACACCACAGTGAGCTTAATGGGATCAGGTTGAGGTTAAAAAGCCCTTCTGCCTCTCTGACTTTGGCCATGCCACTCCAAGCTCATCTACTGCACCATGTTGATACCCACAGCAATGATTTAGCAGCGTGCCCTGAGTGGGAGGCACCCGAAGGAGCTCTGCCAGAATTTTCCCAGCCAACCAACACCCCTAGAACCACAATACTTACTTTACCCTATATGTTTTCACAAGCACTAGATTTTTTTAAAAAATTTTATAGGCCGTACATTTTTAAAAATTAATATCTGCTAATATATCAGTAAGAAACAGTAGAAACAATTTCCCACAGCATTAGAAATAGTGAAATTGAAAACTTTTAAAGGCTACCTAATTAGGGACCAGTATTGGAGAAAAGAGGCAAAGATATTTATAAATTCGATTTTCAGTGTTCTAGTTTGGATAGACTACATAGAAATTCTGAATTTTTCCCAGCTAAGAAATTCATAATTATCAAAATAAATCCAAATGTTAATCCAGTTGAGTGAGGTCAACATGGCAGGCAAGATTACTATAATCCAGTCAACAGTGTCCTCTTTTTGAGGAAGAAAGATTTGAAGTTTTAAATGCTTCCTTTGAGATATTTCATATAGAAAAATATTAAACTCTGTGGTTTGACAATATAATTAGAGATGCCAGTTGCCTAAAGCTGTCTTTTTCTCTTATTTAGGCAAAATGATACCTTGCAGAGAAGCTCAGGAATAACTAATTTAAAGAGCAAACTGTAACATTAGTTTATGATTACTTGAGATGGATTTAAAATAGTTTGTCTTCCAGTGGATTAAACATTTTCTCCGAAATGGTGTTTATACCATTAATTTATTTTGCAAACCATTCTTCACAAATCATAAAATGTTCAAGTTTAGGCTAGTTCATATCATAGTTATTTAAATTCTAAATTAGTAGTGTTAAATCAATGAGATATTAAAGTATCTTAAATTCTAAATTAGTGGTGTTAAGTTAATGAGATATTAAAGTATCTTGAACAGTGACTGATACAAATTTAATATACATCTTATCTCCTACTGGTGGTGAGAAATGTGCTTTAGCCCCCTTCGTAGTTTGGGCTGAACTGAATTCATTTGAAATGTAAGTGGCAACGTGTAAATTCACCATCTATTATGAAAAAAAAGTATTTTCAGCCCCCTTGACAATAAAAAATTTCAGAGAGCTATTACCTGGATTCTGTTTCACAACTGAATACCATGAATTAGTTTAATCTGAAATGAAAGAAAACAGGGGAGGATTGATCTAAGAAGGAAGAGAACATTAACCTCTCTCCAGAAAGATGCTATATTTGACCCATTATCAAGTCAATGAGAATTTTGAGGAGTTCTGTCACCAGCTGTGATAACCTCCTATCTACGTCACCTTTCACCAACCAGGGTCAATGTGGCAGGCCATGGCTAGGGAACAATGCCCTCTAGACTCACCTACGGGTTCACCTGGGATGAAATGGAGGCGCTCATTCTCATTAGTAAGATATCCTCACTAGAATCAATGAAAAAAATCTGGACAATGCCCCAAAACGCTTAGTGGTGAGAGGCGAATAGAAAGAAAATAAAGGGGAGAAACAATAAGTTAAGTAAAGAGGGAAAGAATACAGTGTGTATAACACGCGTATGTACTCATACTGCAACAGGCAGTGTAGCGAGGTGTTTAAAAACGGGGAGACTGTTCTTAAACAATGTAGTAATCACAGTCTCCATTCAAATCCTGGACCCACCAGTTCTGAAGCTATGTGGTCTTGCAAGTTATTTAACCTCCTTTCCTCATTTTCTTCGCCATAAAAAATATACGTAATAACATTACCTGTCTCATAGGATTGTCAAGTCTCAGTATAAATAAAGGGGATGTGAGGACGATCTGGCTGCAACATGGGTCACCTCATGGATTGCCAGAGTTGATTCGGCTGATCTGGCTGGCAAGGCGGGTGTTCCCTTCCTCCCTCACCACTCCATGTACGTCCCTCCCAAAGCTGCATGTTCAGTGGAAGAGGACAACCATTCCGGATAGAGAAGGACTGGTCTTTGGTCAAGGGTATACAAGTAGCTGCGCTTCCCTGCTAGAACCTCCATATAAGCTCTCAATATATATAAAGGACTTAGAACTCTATCACAGAGTGAGCATTATGTATTAGTTGCTGGTACTATTGTTATTATTATTACCCCCTTTTCACATTGTCCGGATGTCAGGGGAGTTAGCATTTGAAGGGACTTTTGGATCACACTCTAACTGTTCACATTTGGAGCTAAACACTTTGAGGCTTGGGAAAATGATGTCACATGCTTTGGCTTATTTAGTTGAGTCTGGGTCTCCTAATTCCTGGATCTCTGTTTTTCCATAATCCTATCAGTCCAATACATTCTCTCTCATTCCTACAACATCCAAAACTATTCAGGCTTGGGAACATTTGTTTTGTTCTTACTATGATTAGTTACCCCTGTGAGGTTTTCTGCAGTGGGGAATCACTTAACAATACCACTTTAATATAAAGTTCACTTTCCAAGGAAGGTGAAAGATGAGCTCCTATCTCCATAATTTTAGTCCAGAATAAATGACTCCTCAAAATGACCCCCCTTCTGACCTCCCAGATTCCTGCTTTGAACACTATGTAATTTTCTTTAAAATCCCTATAGAGAGAACACACTCTTGATTATGTGTTAAGGTACCACACTTCCTTAGGGAACTGGCGAGGCTGCCTTTTGATGCCAATTAATCAAATGTGCAGAACACCAAAGTTGCTTTCTCATTTAGCTCTGTGCACAGAACTCAGCAATGAAAAATAAAATTCCTCCTTGTGCTCATGCCCATGACTCTTAGTCACCTCTGCTATAGGTGAGACCTGGTAAGGGGCTACAGGATAGCCAGACTTATTAGACACTGTTAGAAAAGCAGAAATCCCAAGTGAGAAGAAACCAAGTAGCTTTTATGCATAATATTACTGTCACTGGATTATTTTTCCTTTTAGTTCATATTTCCATGCTGTATATAAGTTAAAATCACCTTCTTAAAACACTGAATAAAATTCCTTTCTTTTTCCACAGATTAGGTGTTCCGCATGTTGGGATACAGCCCAGAGTAGGAAGGCTATCAAAATTAAGTGGTGAGACCTTCCCAGAGAAAATGCCGAGGCAGGTTAAAGGCTAGCCAATCACTGATTATGTTGTTACCTCTTTTTTGTTACTAGTAATAATTTAAGGTGGAGGCTTGCCTTTCTGACATCCACTTTAGCTCACAGGCTGGCAAAACTATTCAAGGACTATGCAAACAATGAACTGGCAAAGATTTCTCTAGGACATTCAACTGTGACAGGAAGACTTTCCTTCCCATGAACTTTCAGATCTATTGAAAGAAATTCTGAGCATATGTACCCGAGAAGCCCTTGGGTAAAAACCTAAAGTGACATGGGTGTGATATCAAAGGGAAAAAGTAAGAAGGCTTTTCTCTCCCTTTTGATCTTTCTCTATTTCCTCAATTTGTTCTTTCTGGGGCCTCTTTCTACTTCCTCTTACACAATAGTGGTCAACAAAATCAACACATGGGAAATGGCTCCATACACACAGTTCCTGCCCCAACTGTAGCTACCATATGTTTGACTTCACAGTTCCCTCTAACCGCTCTACTGAAGGGGGCAAAAAGGTGGATGAATATATGATGAATTGGTGATGGCTTCACTTACAGGGCTTGAGAGTACAAGTTACGAGGAATTATCACTCATAGAAAAAGAAGGTTATAATTTAGCTTTCCAGTAATGGTTGGCAGAGTTCTTCAAGTGAAGATTTATAGAAGCAATTACATTGAATTGGGAGGAGGAGAGGGTCAATGGAGGGAGGATCTTCCAGAGTCAGGGGGATATTTCCAACAGACAGAAGACTCAAGATGCCTGGATGAAGATGATGTCTTTAGGGAGACAGGCATGTCATGCTATGTATATGAGACAGAGAGAGTGGTGAAGGCTGTTGACTCATTCAAAAACATATCTCTGACTTCAGAATACCCAGTCATAAACCTCACCTATCATGCAGATAAAACCCTTTCACAAAGGGAACAAAATAATTTCTCCCAAGGAAAGACCAGAGTAATGAATGAAATGCAAAGTGGAATACAATCTGGGAATGGAGAAAGTGAACCGACAGAAAGATTTGCTCCCAATATGGAGTTTGTTAATGTGGTTCCTGTAGCACATTCTGGAGAGCAGCTTTCTGGGCTACAGTTCAGTGAAAGGAACAATCTCCAACAGTAGGTTGTTTTTAAGGCTACAGGAAATTTATATTAGCTGGCAGTGAAAGGGATATTACGGATCTGAAAACTATGAAGCCAAATGTGTATATAACCAAAGAAAATATACCTAGATGAGAAAAACCATAAAGCAAAGGTGCTGATCAAAAGTTATCAGCCAAACCCACATCCTATACTTCTAGAGTTTAAGTTTCACTCTAAATTGCAGTACATTATGGCACTCTTTCTAAACCAGGTTAGAATAAAGAGGTTGGGAAGATCAAATGTATTTACTTAGTTAAAGAATAGTTAAAGACTACAGTTAGTTAAAGATCCATTGATTTTTTCCAATATTCTAAAATGGAATTGACCCTTGAGTCAGAATTTCAAGAAAGATGAGGTCAGGAGTTTCTTTAAACCAAACCCCATTTTCCTATTTTCTCGTCCTCAAGAGGATAGCACCGTGAACTCCAATTGCATCCTCACTGGGAAGCTGAAGGAAACATGTAATCATCTCTCCCTGCTGTACTGTATGGGGACTAGAACTCTGCTATACCTTCTTTGTCAGGGGATCCTAGCTCTTTCTCTCCCTCTGTAGGTTGATGTTTCCATGGAAACATGCTCTTCAATGCTTCTGGAATTACTGTGCATTTATATCATTAACTATTTTTTGACCAGGGCAAATCACAAAGAGATTTTCAACCCCCATGAAAAGTAATTTTATTTTCTACCTCTTCTTACTGGGAACTTTTAAAAGAAGTAATTGGCACTTGATGACCCTATTTCCTCCCCAGACTTCACTCCTTTGTAATCTTGGCTTTTGCCTCTCTTTTCTAGTGAAACTATTCCCACAAAGTCGTCAATAATCAAACAAGGTTGCTAGGATTTGGCTGTGTGTCCATCCACGTAAGGATGTTTGTCCCCTCCAAATCTCATGTTGAAATTTGAACCCCCATATTGGAGGTGGGGCCTAACGGAAGCTGTTTGGGTCATGAAAAGATTAATGCTCATCCCCCAGAATGAGTTTCTTTTTTATCAGTTCCCATGAGAACTGGTTGTTAAAAAGAGTCTGGCATCCCCTCCCCGACCTTGCTTCTTCTCTCATCATGTGATCTCTGCACATGCAGGGTCCCTTTCACCTTCCACCATGAGTAGAAGCAGCCTGAGGCCCCCATCAGAGGCAGATGCCCAATCTTCAACTTTCCAGCCATCAGTATCTTAAGCCAAATAAACCTTTTTCCTTTATAAATTCCCAGCCTTGAGTATTTCTTTTATAGCAACACAAAATAGACTAAGAAAAAGGTCAACGAAAATAAAATCAGTAGCCTTTGCTCCATCATCATTCTCCTAAATATTATACAATCTCTAACAGTTGAAACTCCCAGTTTTTTTTTTTTTTAGCAAGTCCCTTTTTCATACTTTATTATTTAAAGTAAGATACTATCTTGGATCTCCTTATACTTCTCAGGCTAGTCATCTCTCCATTTTTTGTCTATTTTCACTTGAAACTCCCTAATTTGGAGGTACCCCAAGATTCAATTTTGAACCCATGCTGTCTCTCTCTGAGATGTGTTCACTGCCATAACATCAACGATCATGCCAAGGTCTCCAAAATCCCTATCATAGGTTCCACCAATTCCCTGACCTTCAGCTCAATATTTCTGAATGAACTGTTGTACCTGAATGCTCAGATCCAACTTAACATGACCAGTCCAAGCCAGGTTTCCCTATGTCTTTAGAAAATGTGACCACCACACTTACAGCTTTAAAACTGTTATAGCTTGGTCTTCTTTCTTTCTGTTATAATTTCATCTTTAACACATGAATGAAGAAAAGAATTAGCTGCTTGCTCTTAGGCACTGCATTTCCAGAATGAATCAAGTCAATTAAAAAGTCAACTGTAGTTTAGCTATATATACAAAATATGCTGACTGACATTTTCCCCCCTCTTCAGCACACAGTTTCAGAGAATTGTCTCCACAAGGCAAATGAATCTCATAGCTTTTTGATCTATAAGTGAAGTTGCTTGGAAGTCATAGTTCTGCTCTGGCTGATTAATTTTTTTTTTAAATCCAACAATTTAAAAAAAAAAAAACAATGCTACTACTTATTGAACATGTGCCTAGCCTTGTTGTGGGTGCTTTACATTATTTTAAATTTCCACATCAATGCTATAAACTAATAGGTAAATATTATAATGAAGGCCCAAGGTCAAGCGCACTGGGAGTTGAACCCCTCTACTTCTGAATGATTATAAAGCCCATTTTCCTTCCACTGCCCCACACTAAGAAGAATGTTGTCAAGAGAAGCAATGGTCAGTAAAGAAGGAAAGAAAGAAGCCACAAACTTCTAACCTGGTAGAACTAAAATCCAAGTCCAGATCTGAATGACTCGAAGCCTTAGGTTCTTGATCATGATTTATACTACCAACCAGCAGTCCATCAGTTGTTTTAAATTGTCCCTGATGCTATTACCATAAAGAGGTCTACAGGAAAGTCAACTAAACACACAGGCTCTTTACAGCTCTAAGGGAGACTAGAGGCTCATTACTGGTAAGGAGCTATGTTCATAGGATAATCAGAGAACCCCCCAGTCTCTAACGGCTGCCAATCTGTCATATTTCACAAGTACTAACCCAAAAAAGGAAAGAAATTGAATGAATTTGCCTTACAAGAAAACAGGAGGCAAACCACACAGCAGTAAGCTTAACTGGACTTATAGAGGCATTAATTCTCAGATCATGCTCTGGAAGGAAGTCAGTTATGAAAGTCTGGGACTAAATTCTCAGAGTTCTTGTTAAAGGCAGACGATAAGAGCTAGAATATTTATTTGGCTTGGTTAAGAGTGACAAAAGTTTATCCTGGTTTGGTACAGAATATTCAAATTCTCTCTGGACTTAAAAATACAATATTAAAGTATTTTTTTGGAGCTATAATCAACTCTCAATCATCCTCAATAGAACAGGCTGATCTTCACTTACGATCTGGGCAATCAAATACATGGATTCCTCTCTTACCCTGTTTGATCTCTCCATAGATTTACACTGTATAATGCCTCCTTCCTTTGCAATTGCTTTCTGTCTAGATCTTGTCATGCTATGTTATCCTAGTTCTCCTCCTTCACCTGTGATTTCTTCCTTCTTTACTGGATGCTTTTACTTATCTTTTCCGTTGACTTTTTAAAGGAAATTCACAACAGGCTGTTTATTTCTCATTTCATGCAGATGTCAGCTATTCCCATGGCACAAACCCTCTTATTCCCCATTTCCATCCCTTGCCAGTCATTCCTACTTGCCGTTACCCCATTACAAACTCTTAGAGCTTGAAATGGATTTGCTTTATCTTTGCCCTCAAAATAGCTGACTTTCTAATTCTTCTTTCTCTCTCTGAGTTAAAACTTACGAGGCACTTGGAAAGGTACCTGGCACATAGGCACTCGGTAAATATTAACTAACCTTATTGCTTTAGTCTTAAAATCTTCCAGCTGTCTCTGACATTTTTCTTTTAATTTCCCATGCCCAATTCATCCATTCTGTAAAGAATCCATTTCTTTACAAAATGATTCTTGCATTTGGCCCTTCTTTTCTACTCCGCAAATGTTTACCCTAGACCAGGCATATATCCACCGATACCCTGATACTTACAAGAGCCTCCACCTGGGCCCCTTGCCTTACATAATTGCCACCCCTCCCAATACCATCCCCATTTAATCTTACCGTGAGACTTCTTAGTGCCACGTCACTATGTGTCAAACATCTCTAATGGCTCCGCACTGCCTAGAGCCAAAATCTGCCCTCAGCAAAGGTTCTCTACATCCGGGTCCCCTGTACCTCTTTGGAAGTCTCTCACCTTCTCCAAATGAACTCTTACTGAAGCAAAGAAGTATCTTCGCTGTCCCCTGACAAACATTATTTATCGTTTCTGCCACTTTCATTTTCTCTCAATTGAGCATAATCCAAATCTTGCTCAGGCTTATGGACTCAGATCAAATCTCATCCTCTCTCTATGCTTTCCTGTCCTTTGGAGGCCTTCTCCCCTCTTCTCTCCTCTTGTCTTCTCTCATCTCCAGTCCACATTTCAACATTTCATTTACTATTCACCTGACTTGTTCTGTTCCCTTTTATAACTTGACTTTTATATGACTGGATCTTGTCTTCCATGATAGACAATATACTGTTTAAAAGTAAATATCAAATCTCTTCCTTCTGCTATCCTTTGCAGAATCCAAACTAGTGTCTTGTTTGTGGTAAGTATTCAATAAATACTTATTGATTTGTTTTGAACTTGCAGAAGACTACTGTTGAAATTCTCCCATGCTGCTTTCCACTTCTTACTCCCACCCACACCCCTTCAATATCACTCACACACACACACACACACACACACATACACACACACACACTATCAATCTATCATTCATCTATGTATCCACATACACTCTTTTCTGCCCCTGTCTCTCTCTCACACATACGTACATACACACACTCTATCAATCAATCATCTATGTATCCATATACACTCTTTTCTGCCTCTCTCTCTCTCACGCATACATACATACACACACATACACACACACACACACTCTCTCTCTCTATCATCTATGTATCCACATATACTCTTTTCTGCCTCTGTCTCTCTCTCTCTCTCTCTCATACACACACACACACCGAGAGAAAAAAGAGAGAGAGAGAAAGAGAGAAAGAGAGAGAGAGAGGGAGAGAGGGAGAGAGGGAGAGCAAGATGCCACTGGCATTGAGTACTGGTTCCCTGTGGAAGAAAGTAATTCCTCCAATTATTGATTTTAAAAAAGAACAAATTCTAAAGAATATATGTATCTACAATCTTTCTTTTCTAAACAATGAGATGAGAGCTGGGATTTACTTCCTTTTTGCTCAGGCTCTTTATAAACTTCTCCCTTTTAATGTTTTTCTTATTACACTGCCCATGAAAACATAGATCTGTCTGTGAGAGTCATGCAATCTACCCAAATCCTTGTCCCCTCCATGGTATGAGGCCCCGGGAGCGAGCTGACACAGAAGTGAACATAATTAATCATCAGTGGAGAAATCAAAAGCGATTTCTGTTAGTTTCTGAAATATTTTATTCCATAAGAAATAAAATTTCTTGATATTGTAGTTGCTGGCTATAATTTTTTTAATTTAGAAAGTCAAAGCATTGGGGGAATCTGAAATATACGTAAAAAATAATATTTAAAATTTTTTTACTAATATAAATCATTTTGTCAGTTTGGAAAGAAATGAGATCAAATTAATTTTACTTATAACACTGAGATGAGGAGGTCTTTTAAAAGAAACCAGAAAAACAAAAGGGAAATTTATTGGTTACTTCTTTGTAATTCTTTTCAATTTTTGAGAAAAATTAAAATATCCTCAGTGGAGGAGAGAAATAACCTTTTTCTCAATCTTCACATGGCTAGGTGCACATAACTACAAAATCCCTTTCTCACTCCTTCCCACTCTCCACTACCGACACACATCACAGCAAGGTGAGGGTGAATAGTTAATATTCACTCTAAGATCTTCTCTACATTTGGCCCAACTCATAATAACCCAGGATGTCAATATCTTCAGAGAGCCCCTGTGGGTCAATGCAAATAATGCTTGAAGTGAATATTCTATGGATGGGGAATTAAGAGCTGAGGATAGTTCAGACATTCTTGTTTGTAGATAACACCATGACATGATGAAGTAGTCCAGGTGGAAATCAGAAAGGTATTATTAATAAGTCTCTCTGAACCGCAGTAAAGATGTAATCCCTGTGAAAGCAAAGGAAGTTAATTTGATTAACACTTGCTTGAATTCCCTCAAATTCTTGGGCATCCTAGCATAACCTACAGGAATTTAACATCTGAGTCCGTTTCTTTCCCCCTTTTCCAGTCACTACCAGGTTGCTTTGATTATATTGTTAAAAACACATTCAATATGATTGGGGAAAGGAACCAAAATAGGTTGAAGAAACACAGTGTTTGATGTCTTCAATTATGAAGGGGGTTGGGGTGGGTGTAGAAGAGATAGAAATGTGAGAGAACAAGCACACACTGGAGAGAAATGAAGAGATGGAGAGGAGATGAAACAGCATGCAGCATGCTGGATAACATCTCCATGGCAACCACATTACATGTACAGAGAACTGCCAAAATAAGTCAAGATCCAAGCAAGTAGGTGTTAGTGGAAAGAGAAGATAAGAGCTCAGCAATGGGCAAAAACCACCTAGAGGAGATGAATTATCTTTGTGAATTTAATTCTTCTTCCCATTTGTTTTTCTAACCACACCCAAAGCTCTAGTTCGAGTGAGAATGTGTCTAAAGTGTTGAGGCTGCCAAATTCAGATCATTCAGGAAGGTCTCAGGATGGCATGAATAAGGCTTAAAGAGCCCCCGATTGAAGCTGAAAGAGAAAAATCCTAAGTGAGGTAAATAATTTCCCTGTAGCATTTAACTCACTTTTCCAACTTTTTTTCAGCAATTTGCAGAGAAGGAATATACTTTTCACTTTTCAGTTGGCTTCAGGAGGGGTAACAATGTTGATAAAAACGTTATTGGGCAGGTAAGATGGAAACTATAAAGACAGGTACCGAGTTCATACATTAGGGAGCTAGGCTGTCCATTGGTGAAATCTATCCCTTAACATAGGGAGAATCTTGCTAGAAACATAGTCAAGATGTCCCTAGAGAATACAGGTGCTCAGAATACAGACAGCGGGTCCTCAAATGACATCTTTTTGTTCAACTTGTTTCCTTACATTGATGAGAAAAAAAAAATGGATTTCTGGCTGGCCAGGGCTACTGTCTGTGTGGAGTTTGCACATTTTCCCCACGTCTGTGTAGGTTTTCTCTAGTTACTCTGGTTTCCTCCCACATCCCAAAGCTGTGCACGTTAGGCGAACTGCTGTGTCGACATGGTGCCAACATGAGTGAGTGTGGGTGTGTGTGAGTGTGCCCTGTGATGGGATGGCATCCTGTCCTAGGTCAGTGCTCACCTTGACCCTCAGCTGTTAGGGTAGTCTCTGGCTACCCAAGACCATGAACTGGAATAGTTGAGTAATAATCATTACTTACTTTTATTAATCTTTCTTAAGTATACATATAGCTCACATTTATGTTAATGTTTAATATTAGAAGTGTGTTAGGTCTTTATTTAGAAGTTTGATAATGTTTTTGTTACTAGAGAGATACTATATGAACTTAATTCTTTATATCAATTAGCTGATGGTCAAATTGGTTTCATTCTACATCATTTAACTTAAGGTCACAGTTTCCAAGACCCTATCAATGAAGTTAAGTGAGGACTTTACTGCATGTTTCTTGGGACATTTAAAATCACCCAGCAAATATAAACTAAATATACACTTATATGTTTTGTATTTAAATATCAATTAGCCTTGCCAGAAAAATCACAGAAAAGTCAAATGAGCCCTTGAACATCACATGGCTCAAAACTCAGCTCTCTTATTGTTTAAGAACACAATCCTTTTTATGGTTTAGATTTATACAACTGTACATTTGGAGAAGCTCTTCCAAAACCAAATAATTGTATGAAAAGTGAAATAGTGAAATTCACCAGGTGGGGCATCTGACAAAGGTAGTGTCAAGTTTATGCAGCAAATGCTCATTGAACTCTATGATGTGTCAGGCACTGTGAAATGGAGATAAGTAAGAAAAGCCATCATTCTTCTCAAGCACTGATTATGTTACGGGTGTCTTACGTATGTTACCTGATGTAACATGTCACAGATGAGGAAACTAAAGCTCAGATGATGACTCATTTTATTCAAGTCAGATAGCTTGTAAGTGACAGACTGGAATTAAAATTGAGGTTTACCCCCAAATTATACCTTATTAAGTCCACTACAGTAGCTCTTTCCCAGTCTATTCTGCAAGGAAATGTCCATATACATATCAAAATTAATATTGCTCACCACGTATCCACTCTTCTCCTCTATTTTAATCCTCAAACAGGCACCAAGAACACATGAAAATATTATGAGGAAAAAAAAGAATCTGTCCTCTGAGAAGAGATGAGAAACCACTCATACTACTTTTTCCAGGACTGGGGAAAGTGAGGAAAGTCTCTGCGAATGAACTAAAGGATTACAATGTATTTATGGTCTTTCTTTGCCTTTTCTTTCATTCTTCCCTCTTCATAAGACTATGTGTGCCTCCTACTTTAGAATTGACTGACTCTGAAGCATTAAGCGGATTTAAAGTGGTATCAATGATGAGGAACAAGGAGTTTGCTGTTTTATGGAAAGCTACAAAGGGATCCTTAAGCTTTCTACATTGTCCCACTCGATTCACCAAAGAGAGAAAATAGACATGAAAAAAGCCTTTATCAAGGAAATAAGAGAATTTGTATTTTGGGGTGTGTCCCAACTGTCATATAGAAAACAGACAAGGTAGGAAATCAGTGAATAAAGCCTATATCTTCTGCTCACCTATCCCCTTACTTCCTTTCTACCTTGCCAAATACTAGCCTGCTGCTCTCATATCTCTCAGGTATATGGCATAGCAATAAGTGGGCCAAGGCAGCAAAGCCAAGGAGAGGAAAACCCCACAAAAATATAGTTAAGGACTATGCTGGTTTTACAAAGAAGTAAGAACATAAGGGAGAACATAAGAAGCTGCTGGGGTGTAAGCTTCAGGCTTCTCCAGGGGAGCTATTTTAGCTGGGTCTGAAAGAGCGAGTAGTCTACCTGGCAAGGAAGAGAAGAATGGAGAGTCCAGAGAGCGTGGCAGGTACAAAGAAGACTGTGGGAATGATGAAGGTTTAACTGCAGGACAGAAGGGAGGAAAGCAAATAACGGGGTCAGGGTGGGCAGAAGCAGTGGAAGGAATAAGGCTGAAAACAGGGCCAATTATGAAGCTTTTGAACAGGATGCTGTTTCCCTATAAATAAGTATACAAGAACAGTTTTCAAATGGGGCAGATAAGTGATCCAATTGATTTTTCTAATTAATTTTTCCATTATTGTTAAGAAAAATAATGGTTGGCATAAAGACAAGTTAAGGGGCTCATAGTGTAGATAAGAAAAACCATGCAAATCTGAACTGCCATAGTGGAAATGGTGATTGAATGCTGGAGAATAATCTGAGACTATTGTGAAGAGTGGATGGATGTGAAATGTGAAATGTAGTGGATTTAAATACATCAATTGTTCCCTGTGACTGCAGGGAGAGTAAGTATAGCTCTGGCCTCCAAAAGACACTCTCAAGGTATGACACCTTGCATGTATGACCTTTCTTACTATAACTACAACCTCCTTAGGACTTCAAGATCAATGGTGAACTGACTGGTTCTTATTAAATTTGGGAAAGGAAGAAGGAATGCTTGGGAGTCAAGAAGGAAAGGAAGCCTGGAGCATTAATGAAGACCAAGAAGGCATACAGTATAATTATGTTGCATATTGGAAGACTGGGCTAATATGAGTGCACAGAACGGTGTGAGGGAAACAGCATCCCACAAGTAAACTTTTATATATGTAACAAAAGGTATGTAACTACCTTGGGAGACCTCTTATCTTCAGATTTGAGAATACTAGTTTGGAGTTCTTTAACTATCTTCATTGTTCTTGTTCAGCTTTCTCAAAATCACCAACATCTCTTTTACACACTAGGATATGAGATGATTGCTTCAGTAATGATTCCAAAGTCCACACCCTGATGTCCTCTCAAATCTTAGAGATGTCAGTGCCTATAATTTGAAAAAGTTGCCCCGAAAAAAAAAATGTTGCTAGAATCTACCTGTACCATCCAGTCTCACCTCCACTGAAAACCTCTACTCTAATAAATGCCTGACCTATGCTGAATGAGAAGAAAGATTGCACACCAATTTGATACTTCAATGAACTCTTATGGACTTGGGCTCCCTCTCATTACAGCATCATATTACAGGAACATGTTTAAGTCATGGCTTATGATGATTCTCAGTTGTATTTTGCAATCCTCTTCCATTCTGTTTTCCTGCAAGTGAGCTCTTCATTATCAGTACTAATGGAGGACAGGGAGGGCATACCTAACCAAAATCAACAGATAACTCCAAACCTTATTGTAGGCAAAAGGTTCAAAATTCTCCCCCACTGAGTCCTTTGCAGAGCTCTTGTCATGAAGCAGAACTTAATAATGCTTTAGCTGTTCTCTGTGCTCCACCACATCTGCTCATGGAAGTCCTAACAAGCAGCAAAATGACCAAAACCTAGCAGGAGGAGAAAGGGTGAAAAGCAAAAGACCTAGAAACTGCACACAGTGGATAATAAGTGCCTGAATGATGGGCTCTTGGAAAATCAGGCCCTGCTTGATGAGGTTTATTCCCACCACCCCCCCTGCAAATGCAATGAAGACAAGTCACCAAGCAAGTTTGTTCCACGATATAAATTCTGAGTTGCCACGAATTACTCCCACAACTCAGGAGAGAGGCAAAGAATGGGAAAAGCTTCAATTTTCACTTTTTAAATGTGCAACCATAACCTTAAAATTCATCCAATTCAGGAAGCAGCTTGTCTCTAAATGTGATTAGAAAAAAATAGAACAGTCTATTGAGTCTATCAGGGCTTCTGACACACTCACAGATGGTGCAATTAACATCTAGCTGAGTCCATATCCCTATCCCATTTCTCCCTTGTCACCCTACTAGCTTTCGGGAACACCTGATTTTATCTCTCCTTGTATTCTTATCCCTTGTTGTCTCTTCTGTAGGTGCTACAATCACTAGAAGAAGACTCCTTAATTGACAATGACATTCCAAAAGCAGGAACTAGAGTGAGGGGCTGGAAGGAGCCCAAGCAAAGAGGCTCTACTACTCCATGTTCCTCATCCCAAACATTTTGTCCAAGATTGCATTTAGGGACAATATCCCTACCAATGAAATAGAGCCTTTTAAAGAGATCAGAAGCAAATATAGCCACATCCATTAAATCGGTGCAGTGAAAACATGGTATCCGAGTTAGTATTTTCTGTACTTTCCTGTGCATTTCAAGAATTTCACATTAAAAATGTTTCATTGTATAAAACAAAAAAAAAGACAGTTAACCTCTAACACTACTGTTTCATGATTTAAGCAGAGAATGTTGATCCTGAGAGTGCATTTTGCTCAATTCAACATGTGACACTGCAACGTGCACCAAAGTCACAGATAAGATCACTTTTGCATCTGACATGCAGGATGATAAGTAGACCCCACCCGCTCTTCTCCATTGGGTAGCATTCCTTAAATGAGAAGCTGGGACATTATTCAGATGTAACCACCATTGCACAGAACAGCACTATTTCTTCCAGCTTTGGCATTCAGCTGGAGGTCACCTCCCCACATCATTATTGGGCCGTGCTCCATGGTTGATGAGGCAATGAGTGAATAACACATGCTGCTGAGGGATGCGCATGCATGCTGTTCTGTACTGATGCAATACCATGCAGGGGGGCGATGAGGTGGGGGGGAATAATTTCACATTTAGGAACGTCTCCAAATCCCAGCAAATCCCTGCCTTACTGAAACAATGAAACCCTCCAAAAGGAGGGTTTCCAATGGAAAAGCAAGACAGCAGGGAATTTCTTAAAATGTTCCTTTTATGGAGACAATTAAATATTGGTTGAAGTTGCTTTGATAGTATAATTTCACTTTGGTATATGATAAAATGACATGTGTGTCTGAATAAACAAAATATATTTACAACAGATTTTGAAAGGCCTGGCAGGAAATATTCCAAAATATAACAGTATTACATCTTTGTGTGTGATAAAAACCAGCGTGTTATATAATTTTTCCAAGTATTTCCACAATATATATACATATATTACTTTTATATACAGAAAAAATATATTTTAAAAACAAAAGAAGATTTACTTTGAACACCTGCATACAGTACTACATAACACATCAAAATTATTATTGTAATATGTAGAAAGTTGGGAAGGTGCCCATCTACTGAAACATTGTCTAAAAAAGCAGAATGAAAAATTAGGCACATGCTATGATGTCCACTGCATAAAAGTAAGTAGGCTTAAGGTCAAAGGCTACAGTAAAATTAAAATACTCATGTTATGATGGTGGGAATGTCAGTGAATTTTCTTCTGTTCTGGTTTTCATATTGCTGCTGCCTATGTATCACAGGCCTTGGGAAAGTTGGCTTTTCCGAGGTCCCATTTCCCCAGATACTTGCAGTGCATTGCTGTGCTACAAAGTAGCACATATACACTGTCTGGAACTAATAGGCAACTAATAAATGGTGGCCACTAGGGTCTCCTAAATGGAAGTACAGTGAGCAAGCTTGGAACTTTTATCAAGGTATTATTAATAGTATAAGAAATCTGCAAAAGCATCGTGAGAATTAACATGTATCACTTGTTTAACAAGTCTCTCTGAAGAAAGATTGGGTTGGCAAAGGAAACTTTTCTGTTGAAAACCTACAAAGGAAGACTCAATGTATTTTGAAAAGTGACTTTTCTAGCACCACGGAGAGGAGAAATTCACCTGGAAGGACAAAAATATATATATTTTTTTTGTCTAAATAAATACGTTTGGTAGATAACACTCCAGTTGAGACAGAAAGATTATAACTTTAGTGACACCAGACCCTCATACCACATAATTCACTCCATTTTCTGTTTCTAAACTTACCAGGGAATCTTTTTAGTATAACTGGGCAGAGATAGCTCCAGAATTTCAACAGAAGAGATTTGAAGGGCAGTAATACGCCATCTGTGTGTGGGGAGGTGGGGTGGGAGATGTCATTTCTTGAGATGTCATCTGCATAGTAAGTATACTGGTTTTACTCTCATCGTATTCTTATTACTCTCATCGTATTCTTATTTGACAGGATTTGAAAGAGGAATTGATGAAAATTTTCAGGAGGTCAAATACCATCCCCCTTCTCTTGGCCTATGTAATTTCACTAACTGTGAAATTCGTCTACAAGAATGAGAACATAATGGAAAACCAACATGAGGTAACTGACAAATCTTTTTAATAGATATTTTTCAGTGAATGTTTGGAGTTTATTGAAAATGACTGCAAATTCACTATCACTTCTTCCATCAAGAGGTAGTCTATTTCCATCCTCCCCCAGACCCCCACTACCCTTAAATCTGGATTGGGCTGTGACTGCTTTCACCAAGAGAATATAGCAGAAGTGATACTTGCCAGGTAGAACCAGTCACAATGCTTGAGGAAGCTCAAGTGGCCAAGTGGAGAGGCCACACGTGGAAGAGAACTGAGTCCTGGTGACTCCCAGGTGACAGCTAGTCCCAGTTCACCTGGCATATAAGTACACCATCTTGGGATTGGATCCTGCAGCCCTGGTCAAACACTCCAACTAATGCCACTTGGAGCTAAAATAAACTGTCCCTGTGGGGTCCTTCCTAACTGTGAAACTGTAGGCAGATAAATAAGTGTTGTTAATTTAAGCCAGTAAGTTTGGAGGTGATTTGCTGTGAAACAATCAATAATGGAAACTGTGTAACTAACTGGTATCTGGTTTTCATTTCAGTCTTTGATGAGTTTGATGAGGTGCATCTGTTTTCATACTGCTATAAAAAACTGCCCAAGACTGGGTAATTTACAAAGGAAAAAGTTTTAATCGACTTACAGTTCAGCATGGCTGGGGAGGCCTCAGGAAACCTACAATTATGGTGGAAGGTGAAGAGGAAGCAAGGCACCTTCTTCACAGGTGGCAGGAAGAAGTGCACACAAGAAGAATTAACACACGCATAAAACCATCAGCTCTCATGAGAACTCACTCACTATCATGAGAACAGCATGGGGGAAACTACCCCCATGATTCAATTACCTCCAGCTGGTCTCTCCCTTGACACATGGGAATTATGAGGATTGTAGGGATTACAATTCAAGATGAGATCTGGGTGGGGACACAAAGCCTAATCATATCAGATTGGTTGTTGCCTTGATTCTGACCAACTCCAGGAAACTTATGAAATTGAGATTGGAAGACAAAAAATTCATGGGGTATCATAATCCTATCAAAGCAATAATTTTTATCTGACTTCTGTCTAAAGTACCACATTGGTCTCCCTCTGTAACATAGTCAAAAAAATTCATTTAATTAATACCAAGCAACTTATTATATGTGAAGCACTAGTGATTTACTGGCAAAAAAAAAAAAAAAAAATACAGTTTCTGCCACCACAGGGTTCTTGGTCTAGTAGATGTCTAAGTTCATCCCTCCAACTGCAATAGCAATGCCTGCTCTAACTGAATTGACTACACTGCACTACCCAGGCAAGATCACAATGGAAGGTTTTGTTTTGACGATGAAGACTGGATGACCAGCACAAGAAGCCCAGGACTGTGCATTATAATGGGTGTTGAACTGCTGTCAGTTCAGCGTGGCTTGCTTCAAGCATTACACTCAAAGATCCAGACAAGAACTCCACCGATCCTCCTGAACACAGCCTTACTTCAGTGTTCTTTGGATAAAAGATAAACACAAAGCAAAGCAGAGATTCAGAAGAGCTGTGAAAAGAATCCCCGAAGGCCCACTGAAAAATTCATATCCAACTCCTCTACCAAGGAAGTTGCTGTGTAAAGCAGTACTGGTCAATTCAAACTCCAAGAAGTCTTTTCTTTTTACATTTGAATAATCTCAGCAATAACAGAACTTCAGCAATTTGCTGACAAATAATCACATTAATTAAGATTTGTATAATAAGTGTTTTATAACTTATGGATCTCTTTCATGTACATAATTGTTCTTCCATTATCATTCTCAGGAAGTATTTCCCATAGGACCTCAGCTTGATTCCTTCTAAGCTACTACCATCACACCTAGAGTAACAGAATTATAATTGTTAAATATTTATAATTTTACTGATTCAAAATATGTTCACCAGAATCTTTCCCTTGGAATCTCAACATATTCAATTTTTATTTGATAACTTGATGTGCTACCTAGATCCAAGGAGGACTTCATGACAGAACAAAGCAGCCAGAACATGCGCATGGCATCTGTTTGCTCAGAGATCGATTGGTTTTCTGGTCTGCCCTTATGCTCTTGACTTCAGCAGACCAGGGAATGTCTCTGTATCAGTGATAAACAAAAAGATCTAGGATTGAAACTGTAATAAGTGGCTATAAACCAAACCAACAAGCACAGCTGTTAAATGAGCATTATGATTTGAATACACGAATAGAATCCATTAATCTGCACTCCATGGGGGTCCATCCACAATTAGTGCTAGTCTATCCATCCCTGAGAGGCAGCTCCATTATAACTAGGGATGCAGCTCACTTCCAAAGACCCCATAAAGAGGGGCCCCACAAGAATTAAAGGATGGTGTTCTAGGGCTCTCATGTAAACAGGAGACCCCAGGCCAGTATTAAAAATTTTAAGTACAACTTTTGGATTCTTATCTCTTTCCCTTCTATTCTGTCATGCTCTGGCTTCCAAAACCCCTCTTTTTCCTTAGTTTCATGCCTTCATGTTGTTTCTGCCTGTCCAAAGTTCCCAAATTCAGGGCTCTAGCAGACACCTTAAGCAAGGTGGTTCAAATTTATCATTTGCTCTTCCTTCCTGTCATAACATGTGTTCATGTGCTTGTCAAACTCCTGTTTGTTAGAGCTAAGGTCTCAGTCAGACAAGGAAGAAATAAATCTATGCATTCTAAATTAACTCATTGCTTAAGTTTGTACAGAAAGGGCACTGCACAAACTTAGAAGAGGGTCATCATAACATGAATATTGGTCATAGTGTTTTTATGATGTCAATTTCCTAGCACATGGCAGGAAAGTGTTTGGAAGAATGGACACTTTAAAATACTTGTGCAAAGGTGCCATGCAGGCTAAACTGTTTTGTGAATCACCACTACATTTTTATGCTCCCAGGGCTATTTGTTTATTACCTCAAATTAATTTCTAATTGGGTAGGATTTTTAGAAAGAGATTTTACGCAATGGTTGGGCTTTTCTTTAAGCGATTTCACTCCCATAACGCCAGCTGGAGAAGGAGGGAAAGAAAAGATAATAGGCCTTTGGCTGGGCACAGTGGCTCACACCTGTAATCCCAGCACTTTGGGAGGCCGATGGGCAGATCACAAGGTCAGGAATTCGAGACCAGCCTGGCCAACATAGCAAAACCCCGTCTCTACTAAAAGTACAAAAAATTAGCCAGGCATGGTGGTGGGTGCCTGTAATTCCAGCTACTCAGGAGGCTGAGGCAGGACAATCACGTGAACCCAGGAGGTAGAGATTGCAATGAGCCAAGATGGTGCTGTTGTACTCAAGCCCTGGCAACAGGGCAAGCAACTCTGTCTCAAAATGATGATGATGATAATAATAATAATAGGCCTTTAAACCCCTCCCTTATTTGGGCATAATGAGAGACCTCTTGCTGATGCCCTTCGTATTTTTGTGAACTCACAACTTTATATTTTTTATCATTCACATGCTATATGTTCATTAAGGCAAATGAAAAAATGCAGTTAAGAAAAATAATTTCACTTTGTAGAGACAACCCACGTTATTATTTTAGCAACTTTCCCAGATGAAAACATCTAAGCATCAATATGCAAATGCAAGAAAAATATATATCACATTATACATAACTACTATAATGTGTTAATTTCATTCAATATTTTAATGCATACACACACATGAATATGTAATATATTTTTTAAAATTCATAATCTTTCATTGAATTATTAACCAAAGTCTAATCAATCCCCTTCATGAAAATTTAGGATGTTTTCAATTCACAAAAACTGGATAACTACCTTCATATGCATATCTTTGTACAATAAATCTTTTCTTTATTTTAAGTAAGGTTGACCACCATGGGATCCTTTTAACTTCAATCCATTTATTCCCAACTGCCTCTTCCCACTCAGGAAACATAAAACTACATACAGCAAATGTGATCTCACATAGTCACTTTCACTCACAATGACATGCATGTTCAAACTCAATCCATACAGAAATACACCCACTATACAGATTCTGCATATATTCACTTGTCTCTGTCATCAAAAGTGAGGAAGAGGCTAGGCTAAGACTAAGGCTGCATATGAAGATAGGGACAGGATAGCAGAGGAGTTCTGGAGGATGGGGAGAAATGAAAATCAGCCAGGGATTTGTCAGAGAGATAACAAAGTAGCAATGTGGCCATGAGGGTGGCATCTCCAGTTATGGGAAGAGAAGATATCAAAGTCATTAATTAGGAAAAGTTTGATGCTGAGACTGGGAGGCTGACAGTGACATGGATGCCCAAGGGTAGAATGCATGAGGAAGACTTAGCCAGATGGGGGCTGCACCGCAACCACGCAGAGCCAATGCCAGTGCTTACAGGAAAACTCTCAACGAGAAAGAGAAAGGATGGAGAAGGGCATGGGCTGATGAAAAGAAGAAGGATTTGATCCCTGTGAAATGCACTGAGTGAATGGCCAACCCTTAACATGCATTTTACCCAGCATCTTTCAATGACTCAAACCAAATCCTGACACACCAACGGATTTCTCTAATTCTGCATTCATCTATTTTCAGAATATGCTGAAATAACACCCACAGCACTGCAGTTCTTCTTGGTCATCACACCAACCCCCAGTGCCATCCCAATCTCTAGGAGACACCCACATACCCCCCTAATCTAGTGCCCCTCAAATCCTACTGGCACCATCTCCAAGTGAACTCCTTCCTTGCCACTTAGATCCAGCACTCCGTGTAATTCCATGAGATTTCTTCTCCCCATGGCTATGTCTCTGTTAAATGAGATAAAACAGCGTGTGCCTCACCGCATTGTTGTGAAAGCTCAATGAATTAATACAGGTAAAAGGACTTCTAAGTCCTTCACCTGAGGCACTGTCAAAGCTCAAAAATGTTAACCATTATTACAATTATTTATCATTTATAAATAAAACACATGTCACTGATATTCCTATTCCTCATTTTCTACTGAGCCCTAATTTGGAGGAATTGGGTTTTTTCTTCCTAAAATATCAATGTCACAGGACTGATTTCAGTGGAATATCTTCACAACTGATACATACTTAGGTAGCCCTTTCTCCAGTTCCCAGGTATCTTTGTGTCATCATATAAGCATATCTGGATTTGACTATCCTATCCTTTCTTTTTTCCTTCCCCTAATAGTGATTTGTTGTGCATACATGTTTTCATATATCCACCATCCCCTGCTCTCTTGCCTTAGCTTATCCCTATTACCCATTATCTTCCGAACTTCTCCATAAACTGCAAATCCATTTTATGAGGAAATAAATGCCATATACTCTCACAGTTACTTGCAGCAATCATGTCTATTATTTCAAATTCTCTGGATAAAGTAAGAGACACTGGAGGAAATAATTCCAGGTGATCAGATTAGAAAGGCATGGACGATAAAAGGCATAGTGTCTTGTCTTCTCTAGATTTGTAATTTAAAGGTATATTTTATTTTGAGCTTTTATGGCATGAGGGATACAAATACATGTAATACATGTTCTTAAAGATTCCCAAAATGTGTTTGTATACCACATAGGGATTATGTCTGTTATCACTTTAATAAACAACAAAAAATGCATTGTATCACCAGTGACCCTGCCTAACGACCTGGCTCTAACACCAGTCATTTTTATTTTCACGAAAAATAATCCACAAGCTTCCCCACGTTGAAAGTCATTGAGATCTCCAAAACAGTTATTTTGCATTTAGTCTAAATTTCTCTTCCCTATAACAATTATTTTTAAATAATGTGGAGAGACTCAAGCGTTCAGAGAACTTTAATCAAGATGGCTAAAGACATTAAAATAAACTCTTTGATGAACATTGCAAGAAACTGGAGTTCTTTAATCTAGACAGTAGGGGCAGAAAGGTGACGAGAGTTTGTCTTCATATTCGTGAAGGGTTATTAGTGAGGTAGTAATCATTTGCTATCCATGCCCACAGTGGACAACACAGGAGAAAATAAATTAAATTACATCAGGAAAGATTTCAATAAGACATAAGGAAGAACCTCCCAGCTGATTAATTAGTAGAATAAAGTCCTTGAGAGAGGCTGTCATCCTCATCTCTGGAGTGCTTCAAGGAGGCAATAAGCAATTCTCTACGTTGACGGGCTTTGGTAATCATCTAGCTACTGGCACCAAGACGTCTAGAGGTCCCCTCCAGCTATTTGATCTGATGAGTCTCTTACAATGTTTATTGGTATCTCATTGATCACAGAAATACATTGGAACTGGCAAAACACTCAGGCTCAATAGGGCTGGGAAAAAAGCAGGGATTAGTGGGAGAATTAAGCACTGAATAGACATAAGAAATGCCTTTCTTCAATACGATCATGTACTAACTCTGTTAAGATCAAAAGAAAAAATGCATAAACTCATACTTTCCCAGTGGGAGACTAAATGGTTAGAAATAAAATAAAGTATCTTCCAGCAACCTAAGGAGAACTCAATCAGCGGAGAAAATAAAAAGGTCAAAGTAGACTCACTATTAAATCATATTTTTCAGGACACCAACATGCCTCCCACAGATCTAAAGCCCCAGCTTTATGCCCTATTGCTGTATGGATAGCAGTAGCCCAAAATTAGTCTCACACGTTTCCTCCTCTAGCCTGAACGTGAAACTCCCAGCCTTCCCATGTCTGATCATCAAAGCCCTAACCACCTTGAAAGCCCAAGCTCACTCAGATGCTACCTGCTCTAGGAAGATTTACCGAATCTCCTAAAACTGGAATGTCAGAACTGTGTGATTCCTGTTTGCCTCAGCTCCACACAGCTACAGAGACAAAAACTCACAATGTCAACCAGAGTAGGAGACATTTTGGCCTGCCTTGTCCCAAGGCATCTTCGCAGGCCCAGAGAGCTCCCATGGTTCTCTTCTTTCCCTTCAATGCAGGTTGTCAGACACAGTCTCTCCCCTCCTCCTCTCAGGAACAGCTTCCATCTATTATCATCTATTATCCCTTGTACAATCTCTTTGCCCAAGCCTGGTGATAGAGTGGGAATCAACTTTTCCATCCCTTCACTTCTCGCTGCCCATGAGGGTCAGCATATAAATTCCTTTCTGTGTAAAGGTCTTATTCTTAATCTATGAGCATGAATGTTAAAAAACACAAGATCATAATTAAAATGAAAGTCTTACTTTGCTTTCATTCCTGAATAAAGAGCCTACCAAATGTCAATTCTGTCAGCTCTTACTCTATTAATGAAGGCCTTGTGGTCTCTTTTTCACTCCAGCAATTCATTCAAGGGAGTACAGTACATCTACCCCAGCATCAGGTGGCATCTCAGAAGATCTCACAGGGGACAACGCCCAAACAAGTAGGTTTCCTGAACTCTTAATGGCTATTTTATGAAAGATGGCCTGTGACTCAGGAGAATAAGCCTCTGATGCCCTTTCGATGATATTAATCACTATATCTTCTTCCTGAATTCAGTAGCTAAATGCCAAATAATTATAAACAGAGCTAGATACTCATAGAGATGCCCATTTGCTATACATTTATATAGTTTCCAAAAGATTAACATTATTTTCTCGTGCTCTTTGGAATGCTGTGATTATCTAAACAAAGGTTAAACAGTATTATATCAATGAACAGCTAATCAGGGCAATCAATGCATATTTTTTGAACACTTATCAGATCTCTTGCATCAGTGCCCAGCAGTTATAAAGTCTGAAATTTTCACTTAGCACCTATTTGGTTCAGGGCTTGAGATGGGTGGAGAATGTGCAGATATACAAAACACAGCTGTTTTGTGGACAGTAAAATCGAAAAAATAAATTTTTATAAATCCTATTGGAATATTTCTATTTGATGCCTGAAAAGAAGAAATGAAAGCAACAAATCTCTTTTGTTGAGAATTTATAACAGGTAAAATATGCAGCAAGGTTACTGGGCACTCATGGTGAGAGAAACAGGCCCAGGCTTCTAGGTCTCCCACAGAGCTCTGGTGGAGAGTTAATCTGCTGTGGACCCAAGCTGAAGTTCCAAGCAAGGCTAGAAGCCTGATGGATGTGGAGTTTGTTCTTTAAGGAACAGGGGAGTCACAGGCAATACGGCAGAGTGGGCTGTGACTCAGCAGGCAGAGACTTGTGTTGAACTTAGTCCAGCTATCCCGGACCAAAAGGTCAACAACAGCAAAACCAATAAAGGTTGTCAATTTACCACTTCCCAGTAGAATTGGTTTTGGAAATGAGCTGGCAATTATAAAATTCTCTTTGAGGCTGGGTAATGAGAATAGTCTATGTCCTCTCTTTCCCCACGCTTCTGGTAAGTTTTATTCTGTCACACTGAAAACAACTTTGTGGGAGTAAGCATTGTTATTCCATTTTACAGGGAGAACTGGGTTTAACCTGAGAGCTTAAGAAAAGTCACCAGTGAGGCCCATCTAACGTCAAGGCCTATGTATCAACTCCCTTTTCCATATGAAGATCATTTTCCTTAATAAAGAAGATGGAATGACAATAGAAGTGGACTCTTTCAGCTTTCATTTATCATCTGTGGACATAAGACCAACTGCCCCACGAAATAAGTCTATCCCTTGGTTATTCTGGCTCTATATTTTAAAAGTTATATTTATTATCTCTACATTTGAAGAGGAGAGAAGAGGAGACATTGAATTTGTGGGGGTTTTTTTTGAGCACTTATTTATTATTACTTATTTATGCTAAATACATATATCATTTCTCCCTATAAAATATTGTTTTCCTATTACATACAAGAAAAAAACTGGAACATACACAGAGAGATTAATCAACTTGTCCAAGGTGACAGGTATTGGTAATTCTAACTATCTTCTTGCAGTACTGTTCAGTGTATATTAGTATTTTCTTTGTTTATTAGCTTCTTTTTCATTCATTCAAAAATATGAATTGAGAGATTTTTATATTTATTTACCTCCAGACTCTGTTCCAAGTACCCAGGATACATAGAACAAAGATCCTTGCCCTTGTAAAGCTTAAATTCTAATGGTGGTAATAGACAGTAAATGAGAAACCCAGGTTTACATAAATAAAGAAGTCGGTTTTATTTCATCTTGTGAAGTATGCTTTCAAAATCCAAACTTACTGGTTTTGGTTCCAGATAAGATGGAGTGAACACATGCCAGTTTTTTTCTCCTCCTTAACACCACTATAAAACCTTGACAAAATGCATGGCACAGCTATCTGAGGTCTCTAAGAATAAAATATTAACAGGCAGATTGAGAACACCAGAATTCAAAGTGTCACCAAACTGACTGGCTTTGAACAAGGCTCAGAAACTCATAACATAGTATTTTAAATATTCAAAATATCCAAAATTACTCAGTACACAAAGAATCATGAAAATATCAATTTGTACAAGAAAAAAACAATTGACAGACCCCCAAATTGTGATGACACAAATGTTCAAATTATCTGACAAAGATTTTAAAGTAGCTATTATAAAAATGCTCAAACAAGCAATCATGAACATGCTTGAAACAAAAGTTAAAATCGAAAGCATCAGCAGGCATAGAAGACAGAAATGAGAACCAAATAGAAATTTTAGAATGGAAGAAATATAATAGTTAATATAAAAAATACCTGCTGGATGGACTCAGTGACCAAATGGTTAGTGATAGAGGAAAGAGTCAGTGAACATAAAGGTAACAAGTATAGCTGAGCAGTATCTTCTCCTTGAGGCTCTACATACTACACCAGATTCATGGGTCACCACCTCTGAGCTTCTAAATTCTAATAACCACAACCCCAGCTCTAGAACTAAGTTCCTGCAGGTATTATTTCTCATTATTCCCTTTTCCTTCTTCCAGCTGTTTGATTTCCTATATTACGTTCCCACCATTGACAAAACATTCATACATTTCTGGTAAGAATGTAAAATAATACTACCACTTTGAAAAATGGTTGGCCACATCTTACAAGTTTAAACATATATCTATCCTATAACCAATTATTCAGCTCCTGGGTATATACTCAAGAGATATAAAAACATATGTCCATAAAAGCATATAAACAAAAATATTCAGAGCATTTTTATTCATAACAGCCCCAAACTAGAAACAGCCCAAATGTCCATCAACAGAAAACAATAAATTCTGTTATTCATATGATAGTATATTACTCAGCTTAAAAAAGGAGGATACTAGTGATAAATGCAACAACATGGATAAATCTCAAAACATTATATTAAGCAAAGGAAGCCAGGCATAAAGTAATATATATGTTATGACTGAATTTATATGAAGTTCTAAAACAAGCAAAATTAATCTATGGTGAAAGAAATCAGAACAGTGGTTGCCTTTGTGTATGCATGTGTATTGGGAGTAGGGAGGGAACAAGGATTGACTGGGAAGGGACATGAGACACAATTGGTGATAAAAATGTTTCATATACTGATAGAGTTATGAGTTATACCCAACAAGGCATTTGTCAAAGCTCACTGAATAGGCCTCTGCAATAAATGTTGAAATACCTAGTGTGCTTTGTTTTCATTAGAATTTTATCTTTAGAGTATATTATAGTCTCTGATTATCAGGGAAAGCCAATCTTTTCTATCAACTTTTGAAATATCTTGCCATAAAGTATTGGGCAAATGTTTTCTAATTTCAAAATTTTAAACCCTGAGTTAATATGGTCAATATCTCTCTCGCAAGTTTCTAATCACCCCCACATCTTTGAACAATTCTTGGAGATAGCTTCTCTTGGTGTTAATTTATATTCAGAGTATGTGACAGTGACAATGTTTCTTCATCTCAATTTATTTCACTTCGATAAATATTACTGAGCATAACTATAACAAGACAAGGTGCTAAGTGATGCAAGAAATCCAAGCACTTAGTCCCTCCTTCAATATGCTTACCACCAAGCATAAGATGAGACACCAAACAATTAAAACAAAGGCAAGATAGAAGTAATTTTAAAGAGTGTAATACAAAGTCAACAAGATATGAAACATTTACAGTAAATTTAAGAAATGTTAAGTATTTCTTTTAACATCCTTGGTTGAAACCATTTTAACATGACTTTTTTTCCTCCCACTCCCAGTCCATTTGATGCACTCCTTTTATGCTCCTAGCAGACATAATTAGCAGACACTGATGATTTCCACCAAATCTCCATTCCAATTAGCCCTAATAATTTTAGCAAGATCATGAAAGAACACTGACCTAAGTGGCTTAAACCTCCCATATTCAAGAGGTCCCCATCTTACCAAGACAGGCAGTATGACTCCCTCTAAAGAGGCACCAGCTTCTTTTCAAAAGAATCATAGAATCTAATTATTCTAAAAATTATTTAAGCAGAAATCAGTGTCTATATTCATCCAATAAAAGAACAGCCATGAAATATTTCCCTAGCAATGAGCCATCCATGTTGGTAAGACTTCTTAATAGAACAAGAAGTCACATGCACCAGTATGTCATTCAACATGTGAACAAAAATTCCATAAGGGAACAACTCAGAATCTGGTAGTAATTTCTGCCTGTTGTTTTTCTTGCTATCAAGGTCACTAATGCTTAAGAAAGAAAAGTAGGTAGAGAGTGGGGCAAAAGTTGGGACAATAAAGCTTGCATATTTAGAAATCTGTGTTTATAAGATGTTTCCTTCTTCCGAGCAAAAGCTTGCCATTATTACCAACCACTTAGAGCTTTTAGTCTGCCTGACTGGAGAAGAATGCAGAGTGTTTAAGATGCTCTGTTACCAGTGTTTTGTAAATACTTTTTTTCCTTCCTTCTAAGAACTCATTCTATTGCTCCTTTGTGACCTTAAGGGTGTGTAATTTTCAGTTTCTGTTTATCGTGGACAAGACGAGTATTGTTTCTAGCCCTATATTCTAAAAGCAAAATCCCTAAAACTTCAATTCAGAAATTAAATAGATTTCTAAAAATGGACCCTACATCACTTCACCAAAGTCTGTCTCAGGAAGTGGGTGGGAATAAGGTTCTCTCCTTCCTGTCCTCCCTCCCCGACCCACCACTGTTGATAGATTGGAGATGTCAACTTGTCAAGTCTTATTGGGTGCTACCTGATGTAAGTCTACACTGAGGCAGTAAAAATCTGTTTGCAGTCAGCTCTTTTAATAAGTCTCAGCAAACAGGAGGAAAGCAGATCTATTCAGTAAGATACTTCCACTGATACGGTGGGGAAAAAATAATCCATGACAGAGGCTTGAAACGGAGGAGACTTTTAGACAAAGAACAGTTCTTTCTTTAGCAAAGCTGGAGAGAAAGAGTTTCCTTAGCGACCTGGGGATTCTAAGAAATATTGTATTTTTATGCTTATGATTTAAAGCTGACCCAGACTCCAAGCTCTTTAAAAAGGAGGTCATATCTACCCTAAAACGCCCCCATCCCACAGAGTCTTACCAAGTCCTAAACATGTTGTGGGTTCTGAACACTGGTAAGTTATATTGATGCTACTTCTTAATCTCAAGCCCAAAGGGGGAACTCTGGTTGGTTAGCCAGCCTTCCACCTACACCAAAAAGGATAAGAAAGCCTGAGAAGATCAAATATTCTGAGAATATATTTTATAACACAAAGCACATAATTCTTTTTTTATTATTATTTGCACAAATTTATGGGGTACATGTGCAATTCTGATGCATGCACAGATTGTGTAGCGGTCCAGTCAGGACTTTTAGGGTGTCTATCACCCTAATAATATATGTTGTCTCTATTAACTCTTTTCTTATCATACACCAAAGTAAAGAGTTTCTCAAGAAATTTCAAAACTAAAGAAATGTGTGTTTATGCACTATCACTACATTATTCAGATAAAATTAGGTGCCAACCACCTGAAGAGAGCGGTCCAATCTTTTCAGTAAAAGATTCCTTCTGGTAGTTCTCAGTGCATTACTGGGGTATTATGGGCCTTACAGTTCTAAACGTTGATGGATGGTGGTGGTGATGATAGCTATCACAATGAGGTATGAAGTAATGAAGAAGACAATGATGTTCACTAACAAGATGAAGCCAAATTTTTAAAAAAATAACCTGACATGGTGAATTGTTCTGGGAATAATTATTACATATGTATTCATTCATTCACTTTTCTGAAGCCCAACCATTATCATCCTCCATATCATATTCACTTCTCCTAGAATAGTGCAGACATGGCAGAAAGTGAATTCTAGGAGTCTGGGTAGCAACATTCAAATTAAACTTATTAGACTGAGAAATGTTTTTCTTTGTGGTAAGAATTAATAAAATGATAACTATAAAAGTTCCTAACAATATTATGCTTTTCAGAAATAGTCTTGCATTGAAGGTAAACAGTTGTCTTTGATCCTAACTCTTAAGACAAGTAACATGCAATAAACACTTAGTAAATGTTTTGAATGGAATACATGATTAGATAAATGGATAAATACACAAAAGAGTGAGCAAGTGAATAAATGGCTCCTTGAACTATATCTCTCTACTTTTCAGAATCGTTACTGATTGTGCAGGTAAAAATCACATTGTAAGAAATCTGGGGCTTATACGCTGAAAGAATGATCTCAGAGAAGCTAAATTCTGATCTTTCAAATGAGTATTTTCAGACTACTGTACATATGCTCCAGAAGCTTACTGCAAAATATGACCCCTTGATGATAAAATAAACTAATCATGATGATGTCATAAGAGCAAGTCCTTTTCTAGGTCATTATAATTTTTCATGTCAATTTCCACATAATTTTAACCAGAAGATCTGTGGAAACAATAGAATTTTATTTCTATGCAATGTGGTGATCTTCCAGCATTTGCTTACATCTCCCACAATATCTATTTACAAATCATTATCCTGTCCTTGATGATCTCAGTCCAAAAGTCACTAAGCTAATAGCCACACATCCTTTCTGCAGAATTTGTTTAAAGCCTACAAAGAAAGTCTCAATGGATAGTTGGTGGCCTAAACATCACCATGTTGGAAACTCCCTGGGGATAAGAATAGCCCCAATTTATGATACCTCTGTATCTACAACAAACTTAATAGAAAGCTCTGCCTAAACAGCTGCTTAATGAATGTCCATTGATTAAATGCAGAAATGGGACTAGGGTGATGCAATAGGAAATAAATACTGTGCAAATTTAGAGACAGGAGAGTATAGTTTAGGGAGGTGAAGTCAGAACGAACTTCACGGAGGAGGAGAGACTTAAATAATATATTGAAATAAATGGCTGTGCTATGAGCCAATAGTAATCTAAGCATTTAAAATGAAAAAGCACTAAGCTCTAAGGGTGAGAGCACTCTCACAATGGCACATTATACAAGGTGTTTCTGACTTTGAGTATCTTGCTTTTGAGAAGAACCCTGCCTAAATGGGCCACGCATTTCATGGTCACAGTGGATGATGGCAAGTGAAATATAAGACTGATGCTGAATTTTTCAAGAAGGATGGAAGACAGGGATATGAAATGAAGGTGAGAAGGAAAGATAGAAGGAAAGAAATGCTTTCAGTGAAAGAAATTTTTCTTTCCCACATTTCCAGTTGAAGGATTACTCTGTCCTCTGAGAGTGAATGTCATATGACGATCTTTAGGAAAACACAAAATAATGGGCTTTTAGCACTACCAAATGTTCCTATCATTCTATTCCAGTCCTCTCCACATATCGTAGTGTTAGTTTTTGGTCTTTGTGACTAAGAGTCCTTCTCATTCATCACCTCTGCCCAAGGTGTCTACCCTGATGTGACTAAATATGCAAGGGCTTAGTTCTTTGACCTTATGCATGAACTATAGAAAACTACTAAATTTTGTGCAAACCCAGAAAATAAGAATGGTAAGTTTTCATCAGAAGGGGAAATGAGGGAAAGGGTACTAGCATTTCCTATGTAATAAATACATTTGCATTATATCATGCCGTGTGCGTGTATTCACTCAATCATTGCAGAAACCCTTAAATTTGGGAGTTCATATCTCCTTTTCACAATTGGTAAAGCTAAGGTATGGACAGTTTTATACAAGTTAAATAGCTAGTAAGTGGTTATGAATCCCAGGAGACTTGGGATTCATAACTAGATCTGGCTGACTCTAAAATATACTGCAGCTCAGAAAACAGGCGCTTCCGTGTAATAAAAAAACAATTCTGGTTTGAAATAAAAGCAGGGCAATGCAGAATAATAAAAAAGATCATTAGAATTAAACCCAGCGCCCGCGTGGAACACTATCTCTATCATCAACCCTTAAACAAATTAGTTTCCATTAGTAGCAGTTTCTCCTCTGTTAAATGGCCTAAGAACTACCCGACAATACAGCAGTATGAACTAGATATGATAATCTTTATGAATGTGCCTAACTCAGTAGCCTATACAATGGGGTTCTTGGCACAGAATTTGTACCCAGTAGGCATTCAGTAAATATTTGTTGAATGATAATGCAGTAGATGTGTGAGAACCCATAAGAACTTACAAAATCATAATAGATGGTCACCTTATTTTTAACGATTACCTATCCATCCGCCACCCCCAGAGACCACACTACCTATGCCTTCACTGTCATAAATCAAAAGGAAAACATACAAAATCACTGGAGGTGCAGGTAGAAGCACAGCCTGGGGGATCCAAAATGGAAAATGGACTCATTCTTTTGCTGCAAATCACAATCTCTTTTTCTCTTTGTCTACTGAGGTAGCTTCCCTTATAGCCACCCTTAGAAGAAGAAAAAGAAAACAAATCTCAAAAAGAACACGGGGGCTTAAGGTCAGACACTGAGGCAGAGCCCTCAACCAGGAAGGATGTTCTGTCAGGCATTTTCTCCAATTTTCTCTTTAACGTCTTTCCTCTTCACTCTCCTCCATGACCTCCTTTGTCTCTTGAATCTATAATGATGATTCATTCCCTGCTTCCCCTTATGGAAGGGAAGCCTTTACCTCTCACGGACAATGATTATGCTTGACATGGTGACCCCAGTCTCCTATTCTGAGGCATCCTCCCCCGGTGCCACACACACCCACTTTAACCTGGAGCAGGGCTTTGGCTGCCGCAGCTCACATATAATTCTCCAAAAGAACATGTGAGTTTCAGTTCCAAGAACACCTCAGTGGCCTGCATGCCACATACATGCTGCTCTTCTTCCTCCTTTTTCCTCCTTCAAGGCAAGAAGACAAAGCATCTCAGCCTGATCATTCAAGAAACTTCACCAGGAATATTTAAGAAGAGACTCACAGTCGTGAAAGTCCACATATAGTGCTAGGGAGGATGTACCAAGGAAAAAAAGAGCAAAGACCCTGACCGAGGCAGCTCCAAAGAAGGACGGGTGGGGTGAGGAGAAGCCGGAGTTGTTGCTGGCTTACACCCAAGTGTAAATTGCTTGCTTTGCCCTAAGGCATTTTATGGTGCTGGAAACCTTCTCTAGGAAATTCCTATGGGACTCTGGAGATGAGAAAAATGTAAATAAGAGAAACTATAATGTTGCCTTGCATAGCAGCTTCTAAAGAGGATCCGAAAGCCCTCTAGTCAATCACGTGACATCCCTGGTAGGCAAACTCTGTCACCTGAGATTCAACTTAGTAGACATGACAAAGTTAATGCACCACAGGGCTATCGCTGGTTCTACGGCTTTGGGTTTTAGTTTAAAAGGGGGTATAATGGCTGGCTCCCTTCATGCTGTAAGTAGAAACACAGAGAAGATATGTATCAATGAGCAACCTCTCTCCAACTCACTACCTGCACAGGAACTAAAGATGCCCTTGTAGACCAGCACTTCCATGCCAAAATATACCAAAGCAGTGACCTACCTACTTAGCTCAAACACATGCCAAGTCTCAGCCACTCACAGCGTGGGTCAGAGGCCACCATTCACCCACCCACATGCCTGCTCTCACAGGAATTCTCCCCAACAGCTCCTCATACACTGAAATCACACACTCACTTTCACTCATCACCACTCACTCTCTTCCACTTCCAGGGGCCCGGGACCGACCTAGATGAAGTATCCAACAGAGTAGAATGCCACTCCTGCGTGCTCATCACTGCTACTGTCTCTCCTGCACAGCAACCCACTTGCTTCTGGAATCAGTCCCCTCTACAAATACATGCACAGTGCATTTGGTCACTTATTCTTGTTGGCTTTTTCCCAGTTGAATAAACACTAAAGTGTAAACCTATTCCTTAAGTCACTCGTCCACATTAATCAGACTTATTTTAATTTTTTATATTTTTTGAGATGGAGTTGCACTCTTGTTCCCCAGGCTAGAGTGCAATGGCACTATCTTGGCTCACTGCAACCTCCGCCTCCCAGGTTCAAGAGATTCTCCTGCCTCAGCCTCCCTAGTAGCTGAGATTATAGGCACCCGTCACCATGCCCAGCTAATTTTTTATATTTTTATTGTTTAGTAGAAATGGGGTTTCACTATGTTTGCCAGGCTGGTCTCAAACTCCTAGACTCAGAAGATCCACCTGCCTCTGCCTCCCAAAGGGCTGGGATTACAGGCATGAGCCCCTTATATTCTGCTGTAAATTCTAAAGCATGATCACTGTTTTTTTTTAAAAAAAGTCTAAAGTCTCCAATAAATTTTAATGAACATTTATTGTGGTATGAAACTCCAAGCAAGAGAAGTCCATCTTAACAACCAAAATGATAGTAACACTGATTACCACCTTATCACCATGAGAAGCTACATGATGGTATCTGATAGGAGACCATCACAGTACAATATGCAGGGATTCTAGTAAAGCCATGCCAACATTTCTGTTCATTGAACATGAAACCCAAAATGTAGATATGAAATTCACATAGCTACTTTTTGCATCTTTACATTGCATCTGTTTTGGAAAACCACTCTTATGCTAATTTATCCCTTTGGAAGTATAGCTGTCATAAGGCCACAGGGTCAGGAGGCAATTCTTTTGTTATTTCAGAGAAATGGAAGGCAATTTTTTAGGGCAATCCCTCTCATTAAGTGGTGCTTTTGTCCATTAAAATTCTGGAGCCTCTGCTTGTAAGTACCAAAACTGGTTTATCACAACACTACTGCATGATTGTGAAAAACTTCCAGCCCAACTACCCCGTAAGCCTTTCAATAGAGAGAAGGAACAGCTATCCCAAACTATGGGACCTGTGCAAGCCTGGGAAGAGTTGGCCCCAGGGATGGCAAGGTGCACTTACAGTGTGAGGGAAGCATGATGGGAGCAAAAAGGCAAACCAGAGCCTCAGTTCCCTGGGCTAATGGAGACATAGGGAACGTTGAGTCAGCCCGGCTTTGTCTAATTAAAAAATAAGCTTCTCATGTGGATAATCCTCTGGCTTGTGTCACTTCCCAGGTACCTGTGGCCTGGCATCTGTCACAGGGTGTCTGGCTCCTCAATTCTGGCGTATTCAACCAAGCAGTCTTTTTCTTACATCCCCGGTACAAAATGGCATGCCCTTGCCAGCATTGTGTCAGATTGTCTACACTAGTGCATGGGACTTACTGTGATGGAGAGGGAATGGTGCTGAGGTGCTTGAGACGTAAAACTGGCCAGGGTCAAATGTCATCTGGAAGGACTTTGAGGAAAGCATTTAATTCGGTGGCAGATTTATGTGACAGTTCACCAACAGGGCATTAAGCTAAGGTTCGAAAAGCAAAGTCTAGTCTGTTGAAAAACATGAACTAAAGTCCCTGATTGGCTTCCTTTTACCAGCAGATTTCTAAAGAGCTAGAAAAGTCTAGGGTAAGCCTCAATCTTATGGCAGTTCTATCACTGCTCTTGAAAGTCCCTCTATCGCCCTCTCCCATGTTTGGTAAAGTATAAAGAAACACCTTATGTATAAGAGGGGCTTCCAGCATTTCTGTATAGAAAGAGCCTGGGTAGAGGTGTGAGGCAGAAACCTGTTATAAGGAGCAAGACTAAAGGAAAATCTTGGAGCTGCTCTTGCAGAGTAAGTACAGTTTACTAATGAGTTCCTTTAACATATACTGCCTACTATATACTGGGATAATCACTTCAGAAACATATATGAAAAAATTAGACACAGATCTTGGACTCATGATACTTAATGTCTAAAGGGAGAGAGAGATAATAAACTATAACCACAAGATTGAGGCAATAAAAATATTAACTAATGGCAGCAGCTATTTAGAGAATTAATTAGTGCCATACCGTAGATAGTGACCAAGCAGCTGCTTGATATTGGGTAGGCAGGAAAGGCCATTCTGAACAAATAGTAGTTAAACTGAGACTTAAATGGCAAGAATGAGCTGGCAATATGAAAAACATGTCAAGGAGAGAGGGAAGCGTGTTCAAGAATCCTGAGGCAGGAAGAAGCTTGGCACATTTGTGGAAAAAGAAGGAAGCTGATGGAGTCGGAACACAACAGCCAAAGAAAGAGGGGAATAGAAAAAGTAAGGCAGGGAAGGTGTTGGATTTTATTCTAAATATGACAAGAGGCCATTGGAAAATTTTGACGTGATCATCTGATTTCCTTTTAAAAAAAATTTATTCCAGTTATTGTGTAGGGAGGGCAACTGGGAGGCTCTTGTAGGAATCCTGGAAAAGGATTAGGGTGATTGGCAGAAAGGAGAGCAGATGAAATGATGAAAAGGCAGGCTCAGTAGCCTGGGCTTATGTGTTGGATATGGGAGTAAGAAAAATAAGTAATTTAAGGAAAACCTGCCTTGGGGACAGTGGTTCACCATTTACTGAGTTGGGGAAGACTAGAAAAGAAACAATTTGAAAAGAGAAAAAAAGTTACTGTTTTCACCATGTTGTTTTAGGTGCTTCACAGACACTGTGTGGAAATGTCTAGTAAGTAATTAGATCGTCTAGTCTAGAGTTCTGAGGAGTGGTCCAAGTTGCAGATGTGTATTTGATAGTCATTACATATAAAGGGTATGTAAAAGCCATAGACCAGGTAAAGTCATCTAGGAAAGTTCTGTCAATTCAATAAATAAATAAATAAAGGCACTTGAGCAGAGCCCTCTGGGCAGCCAACATTTAGAGGTAGATAGAAAAGAACAAAGCTAGCAAGGAAGATTGAAAGAAACTGTCCAATAAGATGGGAGTAAAATCACAAGAGCGTGACTTCATGAATATCACAAAAACCTTTCAGTGACGAATCTGTCATTTCACTGAATGCAGCAGAGAGGACAAGGTGACAGTAGACTGAGTATTGGATTTGGCAACATAGTGACCACTAGTGACTTTGACCAGAGCCACAAGAAGCATTCCATTAACACGGTATGAAGGGACATCTGAAAGAAATGGGTTAAGAAGAGCGAAAGACGTGAGGAAGTAGAGAAAGAAATTACAGGCAACTCTTTCAAGATGTTTTGCTATTAAGAGGAACAGAAAAACATGGAGGTAGGCAAAAGCAGATGTGCGGTCAAGGATTTAAGGGTTTTTTGTTTTAAATATACGGTGTACTAGAACTTACTTGTGGATACTTGAAATAATATAGTGTAGAAGGAGAAATAGCAAAGTCCTTCAAAAGGAAAATGACTAGATCCAAAATTTAAGAGTTTGGCAAAGCTAAATTCAAGATCTTTTGCTTTTTCCATGACTTTGCCATTTGTAAGAATTGGTCTCTAATAGAAGCAGGGATTCTTCATCCATAGTAGCAGGAGTGAAGGCAGAAGGCATTGGTACTGATGCAGGTAAACTGGTGGCTTTGGTACTATGAAAATGAGAAAGTTCTTGGCAGAATAACTCCATTTTCTCAATGAATTATGAAGCAGACTTAGCAGCAAAAAGCGCTGGTTAGAGAAAAGACGAGATGTAATAGGTTCAGAGTGACGAGAGAGTGCGAGTTATTTTGAAGTGGGAGAAAGTTAACATAGTAAGGAATGTAGCAGGAGCACTGGGCTGACTCGAGTGACAATTTGAGGTCCGTGGCTTCATCATCATGGCTGTGTTTTTCCAGCTTGGAGAAGAAACTGGAGTTGTTTAATTGCTTTGAGGCAAGCAAGAAATGGGCAGTTTGTTTAACTGAAGCTGTTCATCAGGCACCACTGTGCAGCACTTCAAATTGTCTCACCACACCTGCTCTTCCAAGTATGGACCTGGTGATCACTTCTGCTCTGGCTTCAGCCAACTTCACAGAGCACCTCATCTGTAGCTACTGCCCAGCTGTAGCTTCTTGCCCTGGGGTTTCTCTTTCACTAGCGTCCAGGAAGCATGACGCTAATGAAGGAACTGCTGGACACATGCACATATGTAACTTGGAAGTGCAGGAGAGTGAAAGGGAGTCTCTGAATAAATGCTTACCCCTTTTGTTTTTTAGTACACAGTTCTAAGACACATTTCTTAAGACTCCTTAGAGCATTTCTGGTAGGATGAATGACCACTTGCTCTAAGCAATGCTCAACCAGATAATGTATCCTTGTATCAGCTTTCTCTCCTTCCCTGTCTCACTATTCTGGTCCCTAACCCCTGTTCCCTAGAATTACTGAAAAACAAAACAACCCAATCCTTACATATAAGGTAGTACCTCATTCTCTGCCATCAAAGGAACTCAGGTAAGATAACTGGCATTAGGAGTGGCTTTGGAAATCACCTCCTCATGATGGGATTGTGGAGTTCAAGGAAGACTCCTCTGCTAGGGGTGAGTGAAGTATTATTAATTCCTAGCATGTTCATTCTTTACCATCACAAATCCTAACACTCTCACATGTGGTAGACTGGGATCAGTTAGAGGTAGAGGGTAAATATTGGGTTATGTGGTAGCTCTGGTATTTGAACAATGTGTGACCAGTTGGCTGGCTTTGTCAATATATTTTCAGGTCTTGAAAAAAGAAACTGGAAGAATCAAGTCAACTGTCAACTTAGGAAAGCCTGCTGAAAATCATGTCCAGGGGAAAAGAAAACTAATGGTAACAATGCTACCAAAGAGACTAAATGCACAACCTTGGAATTCCTCCTTCGTGGAAATTCTAATAGGAAAAGAATGGGAATCTGAGACCCACACAGAACCCTTAGGAGGACAGTAAGAGAGGATTTTCCTGAAACCTCTTAGAAGGCAAGAAAAGCTCCTCCCCTCTTGCCAAAGGAAAGAAATCTGCCTTTAAAAACACTGTAAAGAACACATCTGAGGCAGGTGCCTCTCGTTCTGACTCCTGTCCTCAATATGTGACCCTGCCTGTCTGTAGTCCCTCCAGGCCAATAACTAAAGCCAGATCATAGCACAACTACAGGAGGAAAATACAGTCCCTAGAAGGGAAGAATATCTGGGAGGAAATAGTTTACATACTGAAGGAATTGTAATGGAAAGGTCCAGCCAATTACAGGTCTGCAGAAGTCAGGAAGCACATGTAGGAGTGAACATTGAGGAAGCTGGACTGGAGGTAGAGTGGGATAGAGAATTTATTGACATGGCAACACTTTCTTGTGAAATGACATTCAATCCCCTTGCAAAGATACCTAGAGGCATTCCTAACATATTTCTGGGTTGATGGCCTAGTGGATGAGGTGATAAATGATGGGATGACTTTAACAAAATATTGAAGAAGGGATCAGGAGATTATGAAGGTGGGAATGTTAGAATGGAAGTATTAATATTATGTGAGACTGAGAATTGATTACCTGACTCTGTCCTAAGATGCATTTCATAAGGTTCTCCTAGGATGTCCTTGTAGGATCCAGCACCTGTCACTCAAGTGTTTCAGCTCAATAAGGCTCCTATCACTGGCTTTCCCCCCTTCCACGTTCCCTTGCGTACTCCCTAATTTCTGCTCCCTAACATTGTTTCCCATGTAAACTCCTTGCATAAAGGCTAAGACAGGCTGCTTCTGAAAAGCAGAAACTCTAGGCAAGCTAAATAATCCCGAGACTACACAGGGTCCTACCACTAACTCCAAAAATTATTGCCAGATGCATTCTACTATAGTGGCTAGGACATAACAGGTCCCCAGCAGATGATAATTTCTGCCTTTTCTTCTTCCCCCTTCATCTGAAAGAGTAAATTCAGATGGCAGTGAAGGGCAAACACTTCCTTGAGACAGAGCAATAATGCTTTTATGGCAGTTGCACACTCTTGTGCTCGGTGCCCACCAAAAGCCCCTCCTGAACCCCACTCTTCTTTGGGCAAGTCTCTGCGCTTTATTTCCCAGCACACAGTTGTCACTCTCTAGCCTCAGGATAACAGTGTCCCCTGGAGGGATCAGTTCTTCCTCTGGGGAAATCAAAGAGCAGATCAGGAATTAGTCACCAGATTGTGTCATTTTGAATACAAGGAAGAAAAGAAGAACGAGAGGAAAGAAAGGGGAAGAGGAGGATGTGCAGATAAGATGGAAGAAGAGGATTCGGGGAGTAGGGTGGCAGGACTGTATTTGATGAGTTCACACATTTTATTTTATTTCAGCATCACAATAAATTTGCAAGGTGTTCTCCTAGTCATACAGATGGGGAAGCCAAGACATATGGTCCCTGTTTTAAACAACTGATTCTTCAGCTAAATTAGCAGCTAGAAGTTACGGGTTGGGCCACAGCATCAGCAAGACACAGGGCTTGATCGAGAATGAGGGAAACCAAGCAGATCGGATACACAGACGCTTTACACTTCTGCCTTCATATAGCTTGTACTTATTTGTTTATACCAATTTATGGAAAAATGTCACAGAACTATTATAGAATGCAGACAACTAGAATATTTTTATTTTCTCTCTGCTTAACAAGAAATGGTAACCAGACAAGTATATATGGAGCAATTTCCAGGGAAGAGGACCCAAAGTTTTGTGAGGAGAAGCCCAAACTTCACTGAACCTCAAGTTCTGATGCTGCCAGGATGAAGGAGCCCAGAAGTCAGGGGAGGACACAGGGATGGGCAGAGGGGCAAGCCCACTGGGTTAACTGCAAAATGAACTTCACGACTGCCCTGGAGATTTCACCAGACTGGAGTTTCTTGCGGATCTTCACTGGCTCTGCTTTATTTCTGGAAGGCCCAGAGCATTACATCACTTCCCTCTGCTTCCCTACTGAGATTTTTGCCCATGAATTTCTACCTATACCTATGAAATTGCTAATTTCTTATTCCACTGTATCCTTTCTTAAGTTTCCTGCTGAAGTAGTCACACACACCTCTTTGCCATTTCGGCATTTTCCTTTAAACTAGCTCCTCTGTAAATTTTATATTCTTTCTCCACTTCTAGTAATATTAAAGCTTCAAAGACTCATAATAGCCTAGAGGTGAAGGAGCCAATTTTTTTTGAGTTAAAGAAACAATTGCTGGGTGCAGTGGTTCATGCCTGTAATCCCAGCACTTTGGGACGCCGAGGCGGGCAAATCACCTGAGGCCAGGAGTTCGAGACCAGCCTGGCCAACATGGTGAAACCTCATCTCTACTAAAAATACAAAAATTAGCCAGGCATGGTAGCGGGTACCTGTAACGCCAGCTACTTGGGAGGCTGAGGCAGGAGAATCGCTTGAACTAGGGAGGTGGAGGTTGCAGTAAGCTAAGATCACGCCACTGCACTCCAGCCTGGGCAACAGAGTGAGACCCTGTCAAAAAAAAATTACATACAGCATTTGCTCAAGCCACATTCTATTTAATTACTCAAAACCATTAACTGATTTTTTCTTCTGTTTTTACAATTTCATGTTTTTTTTTAATTTACTTTTTTTATTTCAATAGGTTTTGGAGGAACGCATGGTATTTAGTTACGTAAATAAGTTCTTTAGTGTTAATTTCTGAGATTTTGGTGCACCCATTACCTGAGCAGTGTACACTGTACCCAATGAGTAGTCTTTTATCCCTTGCCCCCCTCCTACCCTTTCCCCTATCCGCAAGCCCATTGTGTCATTCTTATGCCTTTGCAACCTCATAGCTTAGCTCCCACTTATGAATGAGAATGTATCAAATTTAATTTTCCATTCCTGAGTAAAACTATTGACTAATTATCATAGCAATCCTACAAGATAGATACAGTTATTATCTCCATTTTTTTCAGATGAGGAAACTAAGGCTCATACTAGTAATGCGATAAATGGAAAGAACTAGAGCAACCAGAAAGTGGCAGAGCTCAGGATGTGAATACAGGTAAGGGGCTCCAAATTCTGCGCTCTTAACCCTAGGGATTGTCTAACCCATTCCCTTCATTTTATAAATAAGGAGAGTAAGACACAAAGAAACTAAGTGACTTATGCCAGGACAAGGACTGATTTCCAGTTTAATGTTTTTGTTGCTATACCACACGGCCTTGGTTCCAGACAACAGTTCTCTAGTCTATGTTTTCTGGTGGTTCCCCATGAGTTCTTGAATTGATCTGTAGATTTACAATTTCACAAAGGATCTTCATTTTATCAAGGTTTATAGAAAAAGCACTTGAGATTGTAAGGATTTGCACCTGGTCATTTGGGGCTTTAGCACTGGCTGATCCAAACGCCAGCTCTTCTCTTATTAGATGTGATACCACAGCATGTTCCTTTAACTCTCTGGGAAACATAGTTGTTATAGCTGAGGGGACCTGCAAATTGTAAGAAATATATAAATTCTGTTATTACAACAATGATGATGATTAGTCCTGTTAAAAGCATAATGTTTTACCCATTATTTCTGCAGAGTTTGTGAAATGGTAACAGGGATAGAGACTCAGATGGTCATTGTTTCTCAAGGTTGGAGGACCTGATGCTGTGGTCACTGCTGGGAATAGGGAAGGCTGTGAGTAAAAAGCTAGGAAATGCAAACCATGTTCCTACTTATTAACAGTTCTGGATAATAGCTCTGTGGGGTAAAATGTAAATCTGTCAATAAAGGAGAAACTTTGAGTCATGGAAACCTACCTCTGCATGCACCCCTCCTCCTGGGCATGGGTAGCATGCCTCATTGACCCTTGCTGTAGCTCTTACTGTAGCATTGTGAGTAAAGCTTATGTAAAACTGATCGCATTTGGTATTTTGGTTGTTTTCCCAGCCACCTCCATTGTTGGAGATTGTGGGCCCCTTAAGGGCAGAAACCCTTGTCTTTTATCTCTGTATTTACAAAGCCAGTAACATGGTTGGCACTCAGGAAATGGTGGTTGGATAATGAATGCATGCATGACTTCATGACCTCCTTGGATTGCAATCACTTTGCTTTCATTCAGCAGCCCATGCCTCAGGACCTCCTCTGAGAAGGATGCACTGAGTAGTCCTTCCAGGATTGTGTGTTGGGTGCAACTAACTTTGGAGTGTGGGAACCAATAAATTTTTAGGGAGAATGAAAAGGAATATCGAAGGCTAGAATTTTCTTTTAACCAGTTTCAGAGAACCACTGTTTAGTAGTTCTTTAGTACTTCATCATCCAATCACCAAAGGATGCCCACAACTCTCTATACATCAGAATATTTTGCTTATATACATTTAAAAAAATAAGAAATTTGTTTTGTAGGCAATTTGATACCTAAGGACATACAGAGAAAGCTCTAGTTTGAGGCTTAAAAGATGATTTTTAAGCCTGAAAGAGACAAAGGATGGAGAAAAAGCCCAAAGAGAGAAAATGACAATTCACACCCTCTTTGTGTGTGCTTCAATATCATAGATTCCTTAAAGGCAGGAACCAGGTGTAAACTTGATAGATTGCTCTGTAAAAATTAGATGGATGGGTGGAAGAATTGGTGGGTGGGTGGATGCACAGACAATATAATTTGCTGTTTCCAGCATTACCAACCATCACCTGTAAGTTGTTTAACTCTGGTCAGAATGCCCAAATAACCTACCAGTTTGATAATCACTTTCTTATTCATTAATTTCCTCTGGACTTTTCTTTACATAGAACTAATATTCACTTATTTTTTTGTTCTTTATTAAATTATTCAAAAGAAACTCCTACCTCCCTCAGCACCCAACAGTAAAACTCCCTACATTCACAAGTATCTTCTCACACAAATCACACAACATAATACAATGATACTCTCACTTAGGGTATTGTGTCTCCATTTGAGTAAGAAATGAAGTCAGAGACAGAGTTGAAGTCTAAGAGAGACGTTTGATTTTTCTTATTTGGCACTAGCTATCCTGTGCTTTAAAGAAAGAAAGCAAAATATGCCAACAACCTAACATTTTATTACCAGCATGGGAGTAGCGGGGAGGAGGTGATGTAGATGAGTCCTTTTGTACCACGCTATCTATCATAACTCATTATCACAAATAATACACTGCCATTCCCTCAGCTGCATCCAGCTGTTTGGGTCATCTTTAGTCATGTCCAAACTCATTTTCAGAGTCTTTTCTTCCTTCCGTCTCTACTGTTTTTATGTAGTTCTCTATCTTAGCTTTTGTATGTTCAGAGAGAGACAGTCTTGGAGAAGGGTGGAAAGAAGCGTCATTAGGGAGAAAGCTTGGGGAAGATGGAGGGAGAGAATAGTGCCAAATGAATTACCAGAGGAAAGAGAATCGATGGAGAAGTGCAATAGAATATGTAGGAACGACTGTCTCCCAGATATCTTGCTCATTCAAGAACTTCCAGAAAAGAAATAGCTGAAAGAGATGGAGAATGGCTTTGAGGAAAATCATACTCTGTTCTGTGAAGGATTCATTTTGCTGCCGAAAGGAAATAACTACAGAAGAAGAGAGAGAGAGACAGAAACCAGGAGTAGGGTGGGCGAGACAAAGAGGAAGCCATATGGGGAGGGGGGTGGGAGGATAAGGGCGAGGAGGAGAGAACATGGCATGTAGTGGGAACACTGTTGGAAACATAAGAACCGCCCCCAGAAACAAAATGCCAGCATCTCTGGGCAAAAATCTAAATTGTCAGCACATGCATCTTTGCTCTGAGAAATATATACCTATTTTTTTTTTTAATTTCAGGATGATTCCCCACTCCAACATCAGTAAAGCACTTCAAACTGAGACTCTGATAATTTCCTTCCTCCTATCATGAAGCATCCCAGGTCCCTTCCTCACTGTTCCTCATAAAGGTGCCATCCCTATGCCAGAGTCCCATGTCAGGGAAAATTCAGGAACAAGGAATTGCTCAAATTTCATAAATGTATGTCTTATAAAATCATAATAGAAGAAATCCACTTGTCTTCAAAAAATGAGAAAAAGAAAACACAATTTTTAATGATTACACTTTCCAAATATAATTTTTTATTTAATTTTCAGCTATTAATGTCCATATGAGCAGGGATAGCCCAATAAAACAAGATTAGATACTAATAACCAAAAAACTGACTGTGTTTTGATACTCTCTTGGTTCCAGGATCCCTGCTAAGCACTTTGTATACATTCTCATTTAACGATCGGAAAAACATTACGAAGCCTTTAGTGTTGCCTCTGTTTTTACAGATGAAGAAACAAGCCCAGAGAGGTTAAGGACCTGGCCACGGTCACTCAGCTAACAAGTATACGGGTCAGGATGTTGAAAGACCCCCGGCACCTAATCGTGTGCCAAGGGCCCCAGATCTCATTTTAGGCAATAGTGTTAAGTTTCTTCCCCACCAAATTTGTCCTACACCTGGTAATAGAAGGAAAATGGTTTGAACCTTTCCCTTCCCTTAAATTTCTTCCTTATGCTGTTTATAAAATGCTAAACATTAGGCAACTGCGCAGAATAATTAAAAAACTGATTAATTAATGGTAGTTAACTGTACAAAAAAGGAAATAAAAGACAAGTACGGTCCACAAATGCCTGTCCTCTCTACCACATTTGATATTACTGGACCCCTTTCTTCTCTTAAAATGGTTACTTCTTTTGGCTTTAATGACATGTGTACCTATGCATCTGACCACCACAATCTTGGTCCCTGTGTCCATCAGGCCTGTGACCTTCACTGAATACCGTGGCTCCTCCTGCCCTGGAACTATAGCTGATATTCCAGGCTCAGTCCATATCACACTTTTCTCTAGATGCTCTTCTCCTGAGAGAACTCAGCTTTTCTCATCTGGGCCACTGACAGTTGTACCCACTCTATGCCAATAGATTTTAAATCTGTAATTCCACGTTCCAGGCTGCATAGCTGTAGGCACAACAAGACAACCTCACTAATGTGTCCAGCCCTCAGTTCAGAATCTGATGCATCTTCTGTGAAAAGGAAGTTCCCACTCCAGCTTCTCGATTTCCACTAATCTACTGTCATTCCTTCCATCTTAAAATCTAAAAGCCAGCTTTGACTCTTTTGTCCTCTGTATTAGCTCTACAGAGAATATTACTGGATCCTAAAGAAATGTCCTTCAAAATTATCTTGCAATCCCTATGGCCACCAAAATTCTGCCTCATCACTTCACATTTTGGGAATTGGAAAAAAGCCTGACTTGTCTCCCTATCTTGATTGACTCTTGCCCCATTCACTCATATAGTGATAATGAGATTAATTTTCTTCAAATAACCATTTTATCATAACCATTTCATCAAGTGTTTCCTATGACTACTTTCCAGTGTAAAGCTAAATGGCACTAATGTAGCCTTCAGTGTTCTCCATGACCTATTGGTTAATAGTAACACTCATTCAGCCCAGGGTAGAGAATCAAAAACTAACTAGGCTGTTTCATGGAGCAAGGATTTAAAACAAAAATACACTAGTGGTATCTAGTTGAACTCATTTACAGAATCAGAGCATAAGAACTAAAGCTTAATGTAATGCAACCCTTTACTATTGCATGCTCATTACCACACTTTTTTTTTTTTTTTGGATGAGAAAACAGATCTGGAGAAAATAAATGACTTAATTAAGGTCACGTATTTACATGCCAACTCCCAATATGGTACCTTTCCAACCATAGCCTGTTACCTTTCACAGGAACCATTCTGTTCCGCTTGTAAACACCACACTTTTCTCCCATGACCTGTTTACAAATCCATTCAGGTCAAGTTGATTCCAACATAACCCTCACATGAACATTCAGTGTCAAGTCCAAATTTTTGTTTATGCTGTTATTCCCATTTGAGGAAATGCCCCCTTGCCTCAGGCCTCTGTATTCTACATTCTTTGAAATCCAGGTCAAGTGCCACTCCAACCCCTTCAAGATGTGTCTGTTACTTCAGCCAACATAGACAATACCCCTCTCCTATAGCATTTGAATTGTACTATACCAGTTTGAGACGTGTAATCCTATTATTTCCCTTTTACTCAACATTTTTGTGTATGTAGTATTCACTTCTTGACTAAACTCAACTTCTTAAGTGAACTGGACCGTGTCTTCCTGTTGTGTTAGCCTTCACAGAGAATACAACTCTTCGCAGAGTAGGCACCGTACAGTTCCTTGAAAATATAAAGAATTTAAGAGTAGAATCTGAAACAAAAATAGATAATCCAAGAGCCCAGAGCAAATCAAGTCCATAGATAAATCAATCTCAATTTCACAATTAGCTTAAGTTAATTCACTCATTTGACAAGTATATAATGAGTGCGCCTGCTCTAAGCCCATACAAGTGCTAAGCATTCAAATGCAATGGTGAGTGAAACAGACACATCCCACCAACATGGAGCTAACAGTCTAGTCAGAGGAACACACACATATATTAAAAGTTTAGCCAAGACTGTAGGGAACATGGAAAGAAGTGAACAGACTTGGGATTTATGATCAAAGGAAAGGAGGGCTAGAAAAGAATAAAAAATAACTTGTGAATTTCTGGTACATGCCGCAGGAAGGTTGACCATGCCATTCCCTTTAGATGGAGAAAATTAGTGGAGGACAAGGTTTATGGGAGTGTATCAAGAAAATTCAACTTTGGGCATGCTGAACAATTCCATTAGCAGAACCTACTAGATAAAAGAAGTTTACCGAAAATGGTTTAAAGTTTCTTTTTTTGACCTTTACCCTATTCATCATCGTGTACACCCTACACTTCCTAAAAAGTAAAAGCTCTACAACCAAGTAGGCCTGAGAAGAGGAAAGCAGAACCAAGGACGCAAACAGCCCAGAATTAGGTACTTAGACTAATTAGATAGGCTAGTGTTCGCTAAGGCAAAGAGAATATAAAATAAATCTTTTCAATCTAAGAAAATCAAATCTGGCCTGTTTGTTTCTCTTTATCAAGTGAATCAAAGCTTGGCTAAATGAAAAACTAAAACCAATCTGAAGGAGGATGGCTCCTGGTGTTGTATATGTCCATGCAAGAGGCAGGCTTGCACAGAGGCTCTTAATCTTCACTCCCCTTCCGAGACATTGTTGGCTGCTCTATGGTAGTGTGGCATACACGAGGCCAGCGCTCTGGATTAAAATCTCTTCAAGCCTCTTCATTGATCACAGGGTTAGAAAGGAACATAGAAGTTCAATCCCTCATGTAATCAAAAATTCAAAAACTTTAGAATCAGAAGGAACATAGGGCTCACCTCTTCTAAATTTTTCTTTCCAAGTAAGCATGTCTCCTAAGACATAATTTTACAGAGGAGAAAACCAATCAAAGTCTGAAAAAGTAAAATGACTTGCCTGCCTAAGGTAACGCAGCAAATCAGTAACAAACCTGGGAAGAGAACCATGCTGTCTTGCCTCTTTGCACTATACCATACAGTCTGGAGGGGAAACAGAAAGGTGTGTCTAGAAAAGAGAACCTTTCCGAAAGTAATTTGAGACCAGGTTGATGATATCTAGGGAGGATAATCTTCATTCTAAGTTTCAATTTGCTAAATGAAGCCCCGATAGGTAATTAGCCACATGGGTAAAATGACCCAAATGATACTTGAAAAATATAAAATTCAAAGGAGATGAGATGATTTTGAGATATTCAAGCTATGGGAAATAGAGCAGCTTGTTATAGAAATCTAGGCATAAGCTAATGAGGACAGTGACACTGCAGGTGGCAAGAAAGGATGACTTAGGGGCACTGTGGAGGGTGACGGGCATCTGACTGATGCAGACATAAAAGGACTAAAGAGCAGTGAGGAATCCCTTCCAAGTATGTTACTGATTATAAAGCCTGAGACCACAGGAACACTTTATGCACACAAAGCAAATGCTGAAAACTAGCTCAGAGCCTGCAAGCTTCTGCCAGTGAATCCAAAGAGTCATCTTCACACATGAAGAATGGCATATTTAATCTTTAAAAATAATTATCAGGTTTTTTACTCCACATGCACAAACCCCACCTTTTGTTTCTTTCTGGATTCATTCACATGTTCTGTTCATTCAATAAAAAATGTTTGTGTCGGCTGGCATGGTGGCTCATGCCTGTAATCCCAGCACTTTGGGAGGCCGAGGCTGGTGGATCACCTGAGGTCAGGAGTTTGAGACCAGCCTGATGAACATGGAGAGTGCCTGTCTCTACTAAAAGAAAAAATTAGTCAGGTGTGGTGGCCCGTGACTGTAATCCCAGCTACT
>CAUYLG010073798.1:0-14889 GCA_963573385.1 Cacajao melanocephalus | reverse complement strand
TATATATATATATATATATATACACACACACACACATATCTGTGTGTGTATAATATTTCACCCACAAAGTAAACAAGCAACACTAGTACATCATTTTCTAATTACAGGGCTGTTTCATAAACGGTAAATGCTAACATGGGAGAGGTAAATCATAGCAATTTAATTAATAAAACAGTTTAGACACTTAAACCCATATGTGTACCCCTGGGGGCAACACATCAATAAGAGAACCCTGCAGGCATATTTTAGAAATTTTATGCAATCATTTGCAGTTCTTGTAGTCAATAATTATTACAAGCTGCATTAACTCTTCTCTTGCCATACCCAAGGAGTGGATTTCCATTTGTTAAATGTTCTTTCCACTTTAGATGGCCCATTAGGGTTGCTAGAAGTGGAGGAGCACACGGTTGCTTTCCATGAATTAGCAGGACTAAACGAGGTGAGGGAGCCTTCATCCAGTCAAACAGCAAAATACGGGAAATGAGAATCTGGGGAAGGCAGAAGGATTCTCCCTGTCCTTTCATTAAAGGGGAATTTAGAAGATAACCAGTGTCAGAGAACGGGCATTCAGCACTTGAATTCGTGCATTTTTCAATCCCCTTTGTATTTTGATCTTTAAAATTAGACCTGTAGAACCTTCACACATTGCTGGTGGGAATGTAAAATGGTGCGCTCATGGTAGAAAACAGTTCAGTAGTTTTAAAAAATTAAATATAAATGCACTATATTCACCTCTATGTATCTACTCAAGAGAAATAAAAACGTAAGTCCACCCAGAAGCTTGTACACAAATGTTCATAGTGACATTAGTCATGATAGCTAAAAAATGGACACAACCAAATGTCCATCCACTGTTGAATGGATAAACAAACTGTGGTATGTCCATCCAATGGAATACAGTTCATCAGTACAAAGGAGCACATACTGATACGTACTACAGTATAGATGGATCATTAAAACATTATGTTAACTGAAAGAAGTCAGATACCAAAGACCATACTGCATGATCCATTTATATAAAGTGTCCAGAAAAAGCAAAGTCATAGAGACAGAGAGTAGTAGATGAATGGTGCCCAGAGCTGGGGATCGGAACTTGGCTTAACTGTAAACAGGCATGAGGGAGCTTTTTAGGGTGATATAAAAGTTCTGAAACTGGATTGTGGTGATGGTTGCACAGCTCGGTAAATGTACTAAAACTCGTTTAAGTGTATTCTTAAAATGGATGAATTTTAATTTTTGAAAATTTCTATTTACTTATTTATTTTTAGAGACAAAGTTCTCACCCTGTCACCCAAGCTGGAGTACAGTGGTGGGATCATAGGTCATTGCAGCCTCCAGCTCCTGGGCTCAAGCTATCCTCTTACCTCAGCCTCTTGAGTAGCTGGGACTTTAAATGTACATCACCACACCTGGCTATTTAAAATATATATACATACATTTATTTTATATATAAATGTATATATTCATATTATATGTATTATATATATATATACAGTAAGGACAGCCTTTGCTTTGTAGCTCAGGCTGGTCTCAAATGTTGCCCTCAAGTAGTCCCCCTGCCTTGGCCTCCCAAAGTGTTGGGATTACAGGCATGTGCCATTGCCCCTGGCCAGCGAATTTTATCCTAGGTAATTATTCTTCAATAACATTGTTTAAAAATTATGCCTATAATTTTATTGATGTTCTTTATTATTCCTGAAAAACAAAAAAGAATTAATGTTAAATTCTAGCCATGTAAGAGAATCAATAGATGAAGTGTTTTGTGACTGTAATACTAAGCCAATACAAATATAGTTTTTTTGTGATTGTGGATATCATTGGTACAGTTTGTATGTACTCAGACCCCCAGTTACCAAAGGATCATTCTTTGCACTTTTGTTGCTCTCACAAGAGAGAAAATAATATCTACCATTTATTGAGTGGTTCCTAACTGCTATGCGTGCTGTATTGCATTAACTTCCTAATCAATACAATAAACCATATGTGATATTTTAATATCCCCATTTACATGAGTCAGTTAAGCCAAAGAAAAGCTGAATCATCTGCTCCAGTTATGCAGCAAGTGGAGACGCGGGATTTGAACACAGTCGGCTCCAGGCTGCTCTTTGACCTGCCACCTTCACTGGTCCTTCTAACAGTAGGGGCTGAGTTCTCTCTTCTGGAATCCAAAATTGATCCTCGTCTGCTGTGGGCAGCTTTAAAGGAGGCAAGTGAATAAGCCTTGCTCAAGAGACAGTGTGGAAACACACAAGCCTGCTTGTCAATGTTGGTTGTCTTGGGGAGCCACTCCGCAGAAGAGTGAATGACTCTGAACTTTGTATCTACAGGCCTCTGCATTGATTGGCTTGTTATAATTAGCACATATTATTTTTGTAACTAAAGAAAGAAATTAGAAAAATATTTTTTCTGTGGAAAAGAAGTAAGTAGCTAACAAAGCTATACTTTTTCCAGGTATGGTTGTTTCTAAACTTAACCCAGTTCACCATCTTCAGCAAGAAAAATTGAACAAGTGTTTCAATCATCTGACCTATTGTTCCTGAAGATTGTAACAACCTAAAAGAAATCAAATCATGAGTAAAGGCACTTAATTTTAATAAATAATTTTAAATTCTCTCTATGCCATGAGCCCTGCATTCCCTTAATGTGTGGCTGCTCTCTGTAACAGACAGCTCAGTGCTGTGCAACTCTCTAAAAGGAGCTGTGCTTCATGGCTACTGAGGGACATCTTTAAAGTTCGAAAGGATCTTCCGAAAATGCTTGCAAATTTGTATTTTTGCATATAAAGTCTCAGTTTACAAGTACATTACATTTATCGTTTGAATGGAACTTATTTTAATCTAAAAGTAATAACATAAAATGGTAGTTAGGTTATCTACAAAGGCTATATAGACTGATATAAAGAAATATGTTGACCATAAAAATGGGGGGGAGTGCTATTTCAATATTGGTAAATAAATAAATAGAAAAGAAATTTAAATCAATAAATACTCTTTGAATTGGATTGAAGGCTCACAGTTGAGGACTTGTCATGACCTGAACCTGCTCTATAGTAATGTGTAATTGGAATGTCTTCTTTGTGACCACACATCCTGACATTGCTCTGATTTTCTCACAGGTACAGAATCTGCTCTTTCCCTCTCAGCCACTTCTTGTTTTTTAACCTTCTGAACTCTAAACCCATCCATTCATCCATCCATCTTCCATCCATTCATCCATCTGTCCTTTTCTGAACCCAGTTGGCTCCTTTTATAATATGAACCACATAATTCAACTTTTCAGGATGTCCTCACCAACACCCCAATATTCCTCACCCCATTGTCTTTCTACTGTGCCCTACACAATACAGGCATTCAGTAAATATTTTCTGACTACTGGCTGATGTCCCACCTTGCCACTACTTGGTGGTGGAGAAAGTCATAAAACTGGCTTGATTGAATCCAGTAAAGTCTAATGTCAGCAGGGCATTTACTCCAAAATATTGTCATCCAACTCCAGATGACTTGATACTGATTTTACAATAAGAGTATAATATGCTTATACTCAGCCCTGTCTGCCATTAAAAAATATCAACCCTGGGAGGCTGAGGTGGGTGGATCACCTGAGGTCAGGAGTTTGAGAACAGCCTGGCCAGTATAGTGAAACCCCATCTCTACTAAAAATACAAAATTTAGCTGGGCATGGTGGTGCATGCCTGTAGTCCCAGCTACTTTTTTTTTTGGAGACAGGGTCTTGCTCTGTCACCTGGGCTAGAGTGCAATACTGCTATCATGGCTCACTGCAACCTCAAACTCCTGGGCTCAAATGATTCTCACACCTCATCTTCCTGAGTAGCTGGGGCTGCAGGCCTGCACCAGTAAGCCAAGCTAATTTTTGTTTGTAGAGACAGGGGTCTTGCTATGTTGCCCAGGCTGGTCTTAAACTCCTGGGTTCAAGCAATATTCCCTCCTCCGCTTCCCAAAGTGATAGGATTACAGGCATGAGCCATCAAGCCCTGCCACCTTGACCATTTTGCAAACCTTGATGTCGTTATTCACCTTTTCCCTCTTGGTGTTTGACTTTCATGTCATTAAACCATTTTGGTCACCCTACCTCTAGCCTATTCCTTCTCTGTCTCGTTTACCAGTTCCTGTGTTGTACGTGCACGTGCGTGTATGTGTGCATGAGTTTGTGTGTATGTGTGTTTGTGTGTGTGTGTGTGTCTGCATCTGCATGTATGTCCCAAGTTGCTGGCCCAAGTTGCTTCTATGGCCCTGTTGTCAATCAAGCTGAAGATACCTTTTTTTAAAAAATCAGCTTGCAGCTCACCCCTGGAGCCTGACCCAGCTGGGAGCTGAGCCTCAGAAAGGACTCTAGCCTGATTTTGAAACTACTAAGCATCCTAATGATGTTGACTTGATTTACATTTTAACAATACCACACAAATGTACTACATGGCACTTTTCCAATAACCACTTCCACATCGTTCATTTTGACATCTCCCATCATATGAAAAGCAGAAGGAGTAAAGCAGCATTCTGTAATGAGGTGCATGGGGAGGGGAGCTGGATTTTCATTTTATCTTCTAATTAGATAACCTTTTTGTGACGTGCAGAGGTCTCCCAACTGAAATCCCACGGTGTTCCTTCCCATCTGCATGAGCATGAGGCCTGAGTTCTATCTGCCCACCAGGCCTCCAGGACAGCTGTGCAGTACTTAACACTTAGTATCTGACTCTCTGATCCATTCTGGGGGCTAAGAGTATCCTACTTCCCCTACCACCCCAGCAACAGTTGGTCTCGGTTAAATGTATATAAGCTTTGGGATAGTTCCCTTCCTCTAATGGAATGATCTGGTGATATGGTTTGCCTGTGTCCCCACCTAAATCTCATCTTGAATTGTAGTTCCCATAATCCCACATGTTGTGGGAGAGACTAGGTAGAGATAATTGAATTGTGGGTGTGATTCCCCCATCCTGTTCTTACTTTATAAGGGGCTCCTCCCTTCACTGGGCACTCATTTTTCTCCTTCCTGCTGCCATGTGAAGAAGTACATGTTTGCTGCCTCTTCCACCGTGACTGTAAGTTTCCTGAGACTTTCCCAGCCCTGCAGAGCTATGAGTCAATTAAACCTCTTTCCTATGTAAATTATCCAGTCTAAGGTGTGGCCTGATAGCGGTGGGAGAATGGACGAATACACCTGGTCAAGTCTTCTTGCTTATTGTCCCTGTGTCAGAAAATGAAGAACCAGTTCTACATCCCTATTGGCAATATTCAGATCACTTTAAATACGGCCCCTGAGAGGACTGATCAGAAATTTTCACAAGGCTTGCTGTCCCTAAAGAAGCAGTCCTCTTGGCACTGATGGAGTTTGTGTTAAACTCTGCTGAAAAGGGGATGCTCCTACATTTCCTTACTATTCTCTCCGTAGTCCTTGAGGAAGGTATTACTTACCATGCCTTGGGATATTCCATTTGGATGTTCGTAAGCTTTAAGATATCAAAAGCCAAGCTCAACATTTTCTGCATGCCACAGTCAAGAATCTGGCTCTAAGGGCTGTGAATAGTCCCATTGACAACAGAGGGTTGAATTTTGACTCTTTCTTTGATTCCTTCTTTTCCCTCAAAGATCTGCAAATTTAATATCTGTGCACTGACTTCGTGTTGACTAGCTGGAACCTATGTCAGCATTAAAAGGGACTGATAGAGTGATGGATAGGTCACCAACCAGATAATGGGTAGGTCACCTGGTTAATTCCTCATGCAGAGCATGAGTTTCCTCTGCAGTATCTGTGGTTAAGTAAATAGAGGTTCAGTGTGTACCTACAGTACCTCCAACAATGAAAAAGACTCTGCTATGTTAGGTATCACTCAGACTTCTGACAGTACCATCTTCTTTCCAGTCTTTATATGGAAAAAAGTAGATTTTTCTTTCAATAATATTTCTTATGAAAAAAGAATAATATAAAATGGGCCCTGCAACGTGTTATAATTAAATGACCATTAGGGTCAAGGCAAACTCAGGTTCATATTTTGCAACTGCGCAACCTAGATATGTCACTTTTGGCATTTTAGAAAAGTAAAATTGCATTGCCTATTTATCTTATTTATTTATTCACTCTTATAACAAATTTTAATGAATACATAGTACATGCCAGGCACACTCCTTGATATTGAGAATACAGGAGTCAGCAAAACAAACAAAATCCCTGCCATCATGGAGTTTGCATTCCATTGGGTGGGGAAGAATTCAGAAACAAACCAAATATAAGATTAAATTATATATTATGTAGATTAGGTGACAGGAGCTATGCAAAAAAAAAAATAGCACAGGGAAAGGGAATAAGGAATAAGAAATCAATACTTAAGTAAATATTTAAGAAGAGGAGTTAAGCTATTGGGATAACTGGAAGAGGAGTGTCTCAGGCCAGGGAACAGCAAGAACAAAGTCCCTGAACTTGGAGAGTGCCTGGTGTGATGCAGGAATGGTAAAGAGGCCAATATGGCAGGAGCAAACAGAATGAAGATTACAGCAGGAGAGAAAGGTAAGGAGGCAACAGAGCTTTGAGCTTTACATTTGAAAGTTTTGAGCATAGAAGTGACATAATTTGACTTATAAAAGCTCACTCTGATTGTTGTCCTGATAAATGGGACAAGGGTAGAATTAGGGAAACCATTTAAGAAGATATTACAGAACCCAGGTAAGATATAATAGTGCCTAATATCTGGGCAGTACAATGAAGGTAGTTGGATTCCGAATATATTTTGAAGATAAAGACAAACAGCTTTGCTGATAGATTGGATGTGGGGTATATTAGTTATCTATTGCTTCATGACAGTTTAGCTCAAAACATACTGAATTAAAGCAACCATTTATTATTTCATAACTCTTGTGGGTCAGAAATTCAAGATCAGCTTAGGTGGGTAGTTTTGGCTCAGGGTATCTCACTAGGTTGCAATTAGGATGCTATCGGGGTGGTTCCTATTATCTGAAGGCTTGACTGGGGCTGGATGATCTGCTTCTAAGATGGATCCTTGCATGGCTGTTGGCAGGAAGTCCAGTCCCTTGCCACATGGACCTCTCCATTGGGTGCTGGTATATTTTCATAAGACCACTAACTTCCCTCAGTATTATGGTGTAATATGTGGGTACCCCCAGCCCCCAAATTTATATGTTGAAACCCCAACCTCCAGTGTGACTGTATTAGGAGATAAGGCCTTTGGGGATGTGATTAAGGTTAGGTGAGATCATAAGAATGGGGTCCTGATCCAATAGGATTAGTGTCTTTTAAAAAGAGACACCAGAGAGCTTGTTCTCTTTCTCCACCAGTGAGAAGGTGGTGTCTGCAAGCCAGGAAGTGAACCGTCACCAGAAACTGATTGTGCTGGACCTTGATCTTAGACTTCTAACCTCCAGAACTGTGAGGACATTTATTTAAGCCACCTAGCAGCTTTTATTATGATAGCCAGAGCATACTAACACAGTCGGAGTGAGAAAAGAGAAACAAAAAGAAAGTCACCATGCCTTTTATGACCTAGACTTCAAAATGCACATCTTCACTTCCATTTTATTTATTTTTTTTATTAGAGGCAAGTCAATAAGACCAACTCTCATGGGGAGTGAAATTAGGCTTCACTATTTGAAGGGAGGAGTATAAAAAATAGGGCATATTTAAAGACCACCATATAGGGTATGAAATAAATAGAAACAAAAAAATCATGCCAAGATTTCTGGACTCAGTAGCTGGAGGAAAAGAGCTAGCACTAATGGAAATGCAGGCAACAATGAATAAGTAGTAACATCAGTTTAGTTTTGTACATGGTAAGGTTGAGTTGCCTAAAACACCTCCAAATGGAGGTGTCCAGTACGCAGTGATTCCACTGTGAATCTGGAGTCAAAGAGTAATCTGTGCTATAAATACAGATTTGGGAGTTGTGAGTATAGGAATGTCATTTGAAAACGTGAAACTTAAAGTAGAAAGAAGAGGAGGGGAGTAAAAGGGAAGGGAGGGTAAAAATGAGAGAAGGGGAGGGGGAGGAGAGCTATGCCTGAGCCCTGGGATATTCTTACATTAAGGGAAAGAAGTATGAGAAGGAACCAGAAAAGGAGTTGTCAGTGGAGTAAGAAGAAAACCAGGAGAGTGATGTTTTGAAAGCTGAGTGTAGAAAGTGTCTCGAGTACTGAGTGGTCAGCTAATGCCACCGATGATATAGGATGAAGCCTGAAAACTGACCATTCGGTTTAGTAATGTGGAGGCTATCAGTGACGTTAATGAGAACAGCTTTACTAGAATGTTAAGAGGAAAGCTTATTTGTGTGAAATTGAAGAGAAAATGAGACGAGAGGAATCACTGAGGTGATTAAAGCCATCTGGTATATGTTTTCTCAGATTCTCTCTTTACTGAGATTTCGTTGTAGAGTGTCTAATCATCTCTTAATTGATAAAGCCAAGAGTTTTTCTTGAACTTTTTATACACCTTGATATTTTCACAGCCCTTGACACCATCAAGGTACTTTCTTCATCCCGTTCATCAGCTTGTATATGTGTATGGTGCGTGTGTGTGTGTGCGCTGCGTCTACATGTGCACAAATATGTGTGTATCTAGTCCCATCTGCTAATCTGAGCTGCTTCTGTGACAAAGCTTTCTGTCAAGCTTGGGATCTACTTATTTTCTTAATCCAAGGGCAGCTCACCACTGAAGCCTCTTTTGAAGAGGTTCGGTTGTAAGGGGAAGCAGAGGAGTGGGACGGTAGCTGGGAAAAGTGGAGTCAAGACAAAGTTCCTTTCAGCTGGGAGAAATACTGAAGGTTTGAATAGTGATGCATTATAGAGGATTAATGCAGTAGAGAAAATAATGGTACATGGAAGAGAGAAGGGGGCATCAATTGTCATGGTGAGTCTATTAAATGCGATAATATTAGCCTTCATTTAAAACCCATGTGTTAGATATTATGTAAAATACTGTAGGTACATTATCTCATTTCATTATACTGGAAGTCCAATAAGGTAAAGCATTATTATACTCATGTTATGGATGCTGATTCCAAGGCTAGTCAAGTAATGTGCCCAAGGTCACGCAGATAATGAGGAGTAAAGCTGATGCTCTTGTCTACCTGATGCCACACTCTACATGGACTAAAAATGCAGTGAACATGTTTTTGTTTGCTTCATTTATATTTTCTTCCTAGATAGCGATTACAGTGTGGTGCACAGTGTAAATGCCCAATAAATGCTTGCTAGGTGTTTAGTTCATTTTCTTGCTGCTATAAAGAACTGCCTGAGACTGGGTAATTTATAAAGAAAAAAGGTTTAATTGACTCACAGTTCCCTATGGCTGGAAGAGCTCAGAAAACTTACAATCATGGTAGAAGGCAACTCTTCACAGGGCAGCAGGAGAGTGAGAACCAGGTGAAGGGGAAGTTCATTATAAAACTATTAAATCTCATGACAACTTACTCACATCATGAGAACAGCATGGAAGAAACCACCCTATGATTCAGTTACCTCCCACCTCCCACAACATGTGGGAATTATGGGAACTACAGTCCAAGATGAGATTTGGATTTGGGTGTGGACACAGCCAAACTATATCATTCCACCGCTGGCCCCTCCCAAATCTCATGTCTTCACTTTTTAAAACACAATCACGCCTTTCCAACAGTCCCCCAAAAGTCTCAGCTCATTCCAGCATTAACCCAAAAGTCCAAGGTCTCATCTGAGATGAGGCAAGTCCCTTCAGCCTATGAATCTGTAAAATCAAAAACAAGTTAGTTAGTTCTGAGATACAGTGGAGGTCCAGACATTGGGTAAATACATCTTTTCAAAATGGGAGAAATTGGCTAAAACGAAGGGGTTACAGGCCCCTTGCAAGTCTGAAATCCAACTAGGCAGTAATTAAATCTCAGAGTTCCAAAATAATCTCCTTTGACTCCATGTCTCACATCCAGGCCACACTGATGTAACAGGTGGCCTCCCATGGCCTTGGGCAGCTCTACTCCTGTGGCTTTCCAGGATAAAGTCCCCCTTCCAGCTGCCTTCACAGGCTGGCATTGAGTAACAGTGCAAGCCATTGGTGTATCTACCATTCTGGTGTCTGGAAGATGGTGGCCCTCTTCTCATAGCTCCACTAGGCAGTGCCCCAGTGGAGATTCTGTGTGGGGGCTTCAACCCCACATTTCCCTTCCACACTACCCTAGCAGAGGTTCTCCATGAAGGCCCCACCCCTGCAGCAAACTTCTGCCTAGACTTTCAGGCATTTCCATACATCCTCTGAAATCTAGTTTGGAGGTTCCCAATCCTCAATTATTTTGTGCACCAGCAGGCTCAATACCATGTGGAAGCTGCCAAGGCTTGGGGCTTGCACCCTCTGAAGCCACAGCCGAAGCTGTACCTTGGCCCCTTTTAACCATGGCTAGAGGAGCTAGACACAGGGTACCAAGGCCCTAGACTGCACACAGAAGGGGTACCCTGGGCACAGCCCACGAAAACATATTTTCCTCCTAGGCCTCCAGGTCTATAATGGGAGGGGCTGCTGCAAAGGTCTCTGCCATGCCCTGGAGACATTTTCCCCATTGTCTTGGTAATTAACATTTGGCTCCTCGTTACTTATGCCAATTTTTGCAGCTGGCTTGAATGTCCCCTCAGAAAATGGGTTTTTCTTTTCTATTGCATCCTGAGTCTGCAAATTTTCCAAACTTTTATGCTCTGCTTTCTTTTTAAACATAAGTTCCAATTCCAAACCATATCTTTGTGAATACATAAAACTGAATGCTTTTTAACAGCACCGAAGTCACTTCTTGAGCACTTTCCTGCTTAGAAATTTCTTCCACTAGGTACCCTAAAACATCTCCTTCAAATATGAAGTTCCACAGACCTCTAGGGCAGGAGCAAAATGCCGCCAGTCTCTTTGTTAAAACAGCAATAGTCACCTTTATTCCAGTTCCCAAAAAGTTCTCTATCTCCATCTGAGACCATCTCAGCTGGACTTCATCATCCATATCACTATCAGCATTTTGTTCAAAGCCATTCAACAAGTCTCCAGGAAGTTCCAAACTTTCCCACTTCTTCCTCTCTTCTTCTGTGCCCTCCAGACTGTTCCAACCTCTGCTTGTTACCCAGTTCCAAAGTCACTTCCACATTTTGGGGTATCTTTACAGCAGTGCCCCACTACCTAATATGAATTTATTGTATTAATTCATTTTCATGCTGCTATAAAGAACTGCCTAAGACTGGGTAATTTATAAAGAAAAGAGGTTTAATTGACTCACAGTTGCCCATGGCTAGGGAGGCCTTTGAAAACTTACAATCATGGCAGAAGATACCTCTTCACCGGGTGGCAGGAGATAAAATGAGAACCAAGCAAAGGGCTAAGCCCCTTATAAAACCATCAGAGCTCATGAGAACTTACTCACTATCATGAGAACAGCATGGGGGAACCGCCCCCATGATTCAGTTACCTCCCACCAGGCCCTCCCACAACACATGGGGATTATGGGAACTACAACTGAAGATGAAGTTTGGGTGGGAAAACAGCCAAACCAGATCACTAAGTACATTTTTTTAATGAAAATGAAAATTTATTTAGAAAATTAGTATAAATATTGAACTATGTTTAATGTAATCCTTGAAAGATACTCTGCTATTCAAGAGTTGCCCCTAAATTATATATTTCTTGTAAACAATTAATTCAGAAAATTATCACTTAATTTTGAGAATTTATATTAGATTCCTTAATGTATACTTTCATATTCAACAGCCACGCAATTCAACTTTTAGAATGAAACTTCTAACATTGGTATGGCAAGTGATTATTTCTCTAGCATCACTGGGCATCAGAGAATCTTGTTGATCAAATAATACAAATGACAATTTTATATAATCTGAAGATTACCTATTTAAAAAAATCAAAAATTCTCCTTAGCACCAAAATTTTCCCTAAGATATTGCTTTGCTGCCTATCAATGAAGTATTTCATGGTTTCTTCATGCCTCAGGGCTGAGGTTATGAAATGAATTATCATCATGCGTTTCAATGGAAAAGCAGCCAGACTATTTAACCTTCCTAGTTTTCTGAATTCTGAATCAACGGAATTCTGAATTAATGTAAAAAGAACGTTTTATTAGGAAACAAAGACAGGAAACCAAAGCAGCCAGTAAGCGTATTTAAAGGGTACTACACATCATTCTGAGTAGACTTCAGCAAACCCAGAGAGTAAAAAACGTGTGTCCCAACAGCAGCACATTCTCCCAAGAGCAGCTGGTTCTTCCTGGACCACCATTTCTGCCAAGAACCCTACCTTGGACTTCCTGAATGTTGGAAGATTTTGCATTAAGCCACAATCTCTTGTAATCTTACCAATAATAATAATAATAATAATAACTTCTGTGGCATCTCATTTGAGCCCATTGTGGCAATTGAATGTCTCTGTATATAGTTAAGCATATTTACAGTAATGCTGTGTTGATAAGCACCATCCATTCCAACAGTCCTGATCCATTCAACAATGAGTGGCATTCCACTGAAATATTTTGTTCTTTGTCCCAGCCCAAAGGCAACTACACTGGGAAAGCCTGAAACAAATTTCTTGAACTACTTTTGAGTTACACATGAATGTTGGAAAAAAACTACACTTTTCCTGTATTGAAAAAGTGTTCAGAATTACTCATTTCTTTTTATCTATGGCATTATAAGGTAGTGGCACAGTTGACTGCATTTAATTTTTTTTCTAATGTTTCCTTAGCTTTATAAGTTAATTTAAAAAAAATTGGAATATATGCTAAGCTGTTCAATAAGGCTAATTTTAATGATATTCAAGAGATTTTTCTTCGGTTCCCCAGCCGATGTCCGTGCCCCTCAATGAGGAAGGAAAAATCAATTCAATTATCAAAGCACGGTTAATTGCTTTCAAGATTAGGGTGATTTAAAGAGCAGCAAACTATTTTATCTGTACTCAGCAGTTTTGGCTAAGAATATTCTCCAAAGTGCACTAGAAGAGAAGTTTAAGGTTCTGTGAGTTCACATATGACATCCTTCCCAGCTCTTCCCTTGCTTGTCATTAACAGAGCTAATGGCAGGGGCTCTTATACCAAAGAGCCATAGCACTGGGGCATTATTTTCAACTAGTATTAACTGTTTTATCTCTCAAAAGACAGGTATTTTTAGGCCTTTGTGCTTGGTGGTCCCAATTTGAATATTTAGTCAAGGTAGTTTTGTGAATATGCATAGAATAGAGAGAAAGCTTGTTTATGCTAAGGATTCTCCCGCCTTATATATTCGCTGTGGACCAGATGTCTTTTACATCTAGTGTCACTTGAGTTTAGTTCCAGTTTTACAGCTTGCATCATGTTGGCAGAACCTTCTAGCTATGATATGAAGATGGTAAAATGTGGCTTCTGCTCTTCGGGAGCTTACAGTTAAGAAGGGAGGGTAGACAGGAGGACAAATTATTTCATCTTCAGGGTAAAATGCAGTTAGGGCGCATGGAAGGCGCCACCAGAAAGGTTCCCTGGGCAGCTCTGTGCCTGCTTTGAGGAGGGAAGGATGATGGGAAGGTTGCCAGGAGAAGGGAAATTATCTCCCAGGTGGAGGTAGACATGTGGGAAAAGACAAAGAGACATGAATCAGCTGGGTGTGCACAGGAAACACTCTAATATCATTAGGGTGTGAGCTACAAGTCAGACAGGGATGGGAAGTAAGGAGAGCAAGCTCTTGAGCTAAGCATCAGGCGTCATCCTGCAGGCCATGGAGATCCACGGGAACGCTTTAAATGGGGATGTAAAATGTATGTAGAACATGGTTTAAATTTCAACATCTTCTGATGATTAAAAACATATATGGATCACAGAAAATTAGGATTACAGAAAATTATAGGGAAAAAATGTATAATCTCACCATCTAGGGACAACCAGCACTAACACTACTATTGTGCTGTTTTCTTAACAATTTTCCATATACGTGTGTGTGCATGTACATCTATAATGCACATGTATATATATGTATATAATGCATGTATATGTGGTACTGGTTTTCCTAACAATCTTTTATTATATAAACATATATAATGCACATGTATTATGTAAATTACCTACATGAAAAATGTACTTTCTTAACAGATGATTCGTGGAAGGGAGAGAGCAGCCTGCTGGAGAACATGCTTTGGTAAGTGCACTGAAGAACACAGTGGAAGAAGGAAGGGGATAAATACTGCTAAGGAGGATGAGGAAGGAGCACTGAGCTCTATGTAGGGAAAAGGGGTCAGAAAGAGGAAAACGCCTATTCACATGCATGGCATTTAATAGATTTACTAGGTTGTTTACTGTGTGATGTAAATCTCCTCCTCTCTTACCTTGAAATTTCTTGAGTGAATTCTACATTGTTCATATGTTCATGTTTATGTGCCAGCAAGCTTTGGGAGGGCTGTAAAAATAAAAAAGGTTAGACCACTGTTAGACATCTGGGAACCATCTGTGTTAGAGAAGGACTCTATATTCATTTATCTAATTTGCAGGAGGAATATACTGTGATTAGAGAAGGTACATATCTCTTTCTCTTTTATGGATGGAGTACATCTTATTTTTCTAAAATTTGTATCTGAAGCTATTTATTTCTAATTGTCAAAAGTGTGAAATGAGAAATTTTAAAACTTAATTTCTCTTGTCCCACCACTTTATGTACTTCCAAGTTTGTTGAATAATTTGGAATTTTAGACCTAGATATCTATTTTCTAATGTATATTATACATTATATATCTTCTATTTCAAAAGTTAGTTTATATTTGAATTAAAATTTACAACTGCATTAAAATATACTTAACTATATTTTTCTAGTTTTATTATTTGGTTTTTCATTTAGGAAATATTTATGTGTATATGTATGTGTTTGTGTGTGTGTGTATATATATATATATATATATATA
>CAUYLG010073797.1:0-46382 GCA_963573385.1 Cacajao melanocephalus | reverse complement strand
TAGGCAAACCATCCAGGACATAGGCATAGGCAAGGACTTCATGACTAAAACACCAAAAGCAATGGCAACAAAAGCCAAAATAGACAAATGGGATCTAATTAAACTTCAGAGCTTCTGTACAGCAAAAGAAACAATCATTAGAGTGAACCAGCAGCCAACAGTATGGGAAAACATTTTTACAATCTACCCATCTGACAAAGGCCTAATATCCACAATCTACAAAGAACTAAAACAGATATACAAGAAAAAAACACAAACAAACCCATTCAAAAGTGGGCAAAGGATATGAACAGACACTTTTCAAAAGAAGACATATATGAGGCCAACAAACATATGAAAAATGTTCATCATCACTGGTCATTAGAGAATGCAAATCAAAACCATATTGAGGTATCATCTCATGCCAGTTAGAATGGCAATCATTAAAAAATCTGGAGACAACAGATGCTGGAGAGGATGTGGAGAAATAGGAACACTCTTACACAGTTGGTGGGAGTGTAAATTAGTTCAACCATTGTGGAAGACAGTGTGGCAATTCCTCGAGGACCTAGAAATAGAAATTCCATTTGACCCAGTAATCCCATTACTGGGTATATATCCAAAGGACTATAAATCATTCTATTATAAAGACACATGCACACGTATGTTCATTGCGACCCTGTGTACAATAGCAAAGACCTGGCACCAACCCAAATGCCCATCAGTGATAGACTGGACAAATAAAATATGGCACATATACACCATAGAATACTGTGCAGCCATAAAAAATGATGAGTTCATGTCCTTTGTAGGGACTTGGATGAATCTAGAAACCATCATTCTCAGCAAACTGACACAAGAACAGAAAAGCAAACACTGCATGTTCTCACTCACAGGCGGGTATTGAACAATGAGAACACGTGGACTCAGGGAGAGGAACATCATCATGTACTTGGGGCAGTTGGGGGGGTAGGGGAGGGACAGCAGTGGGTGGGGGTGGTGGTGAGGGATCACATGGGGAGAAATGCCGGATATAGATGAAGGGGGAATAGAGGCAGCAAACCACCTGGTTATGTATGCACCTATGCAACAACCCTACATGACCTGTGCGTGTACTCCAGAACCTAAAGTTAAAATTAAAAAAAAAAAGAAGAAGAAAAATTCTCTTCTTAAAAAATAAACCAGTTGTTTCTCAGAAATTCAATGACAAAAAGTAAAAGTTTAAAGTCCTCCAATTTCCCTAATCATATTCCCTAGAAGTTACACATTAAAAATTCAGCCAGGCACAATGGCACACTCCTATAGCATAAACTATGCAGGAGGCTGAGGCAGGAGGGTCTGGGAGTTCAGGGACAGCCTGGGTAACATAGTGAGACCCCATCTCAAAATAACAACAACAACAACAACAAAATTTGGCTTGTCTCTGTCTAATTGTATTCATTCATATTGTGCATTCATATTGTTAGGAGGAAAAACTTTTCCTCTCCAACTTGGGGTCAGTGGTTGGGGGCCTGTGAGTTTAACTGACAATAGGTAAGATTAACAAGAGAAAAGACAAACTGAATTTATAAGCTCCAGAGCCTTGAGATGAATTGGCTTCCAGAACAGCCAAAGATACCCTCTTAATAAGGGGAAAAGGAGGCAGGAGGAAGGGCTTTTATGGAAGAACAAAAGGAAGCTATGACAGTTTCAGATAAAATTTGTTAAGCAGTAATTCTAATGATAACGCTAAGTCTCTTTTCTGGCTCTGAACTCCCAGAGAAGAAATTTATGGCAGCTGTATTTTTCAGGAGGTCCTGCTTACATCAGTAAAAGAAATATAAAGATTTTTTCCCCACAGCTTCTTTTGTTCAAATGTTTTTAGCTTAAAATCATCTTTATGCTACTGAGTTGCATTTTGGATCCTTACATAGTCAACAAAACTTAAGCTCTTACTTAATAAATAACGCTAAATAAAAGTGCTGAGAACCATTCAAGCTGTTTGGAATATATCAGTGTACAAACTATCAATGTTTGGACCACCTAAGTTTGTATCAATGTACAAATTTTTTTTTTCCTTTTTTTTTTTTTTTTTTAAATACGGGGTTTAACCATGATGGCCAGGCTGGTCTTGAACTCCTGACCTCAGGTGATCCACCCACCTTAGCCTCCCAAAGTGCTAGGATTACAGGCGTGAGCCACTGCGCCCGGCCTAATGTACGAATTTTTTAAAAGTCTTGTCTTTTTTAAAATGCCTAGTATTTTAATAAATAATTAACATGAGTATAAGAACCTCTTACTTACAAACAAATAGAATGTGAAATCATTTATAGTACAAAGAAGCCTTCAGTTGGAAGAAAACCCCGAGGTAGATACCTTAAAGAAGTGTCTTCTCCAGGTTTTACATACATGTCAGAAAACACCTAACAAAGAAACATGAAAAGCTAAAAATTTTGAAATTACATTTTTTTAGCAGGATGTTTTCCAGACCTGGGCTTTTACATTTTTTTATTGTATTTGATGAAAAATGTTCCTGGTCACCAAGAAATCCCAGGAGTCTTGACCAGGCCTCCTTTGGAGGAGGAGTGTAATAGAATAGAACAGGTCTGGAAGGCAGGAGTCTGGTTCTTTCTTGTGTGGCCTTGGCCAAGTCCCACCCCTTCCTCGGCTTGTTTCCTCTGCTGCAAAATAGAGATGAATGCTACTATTCTTTTAGGTGTTATGATTCATTCTGCATAGGATATAAAAGTCTTCAATGAGATTATTCATGTAAAACACTCAGAAGAGTTATTTTGCTATTACTCCAAGTTATTTCCTCATACATGCTAATTGAGACAATGCATGAAGTGTAGTTTCGGCTTAAGGGATTGTTATCTTTATATAGCAAATTCCTTGATCTGTCTGGAATCTCTAAGATACTGGATGGTTCCTGCCTTCAAGGTCAAATTGAGAATGAATCACTTCAAAAGAAGAACATCAGTGTTGAATAAATGCTGTGGGCTGGCCTAGAAACGTGAGAATCAAGAGTCACTTCGGCCAGTTAGTTTCAAGGGATTCAGCAGCTGCCGCAGGCCAAGACGCAGCCACTGAGAAGGTGTCCAAGTGTGAGCAAAAAACCTAGAGGCTGAAGCAGGCCAAGGAAGCAGCTGAAGCTGAAACTGAACAGCACTGCCTGCAGAGGGAGAAAGTTCAAGACCGAGGAAGCCACTGCCCTGGAATCCCACAGCAGCCGCGGCACTGAGGTGGCTCAGGAGGCTCAGAGGAAGAGGACCAGCCTCCAGACCTACTTCCAGCAGAATGGGGGTGAAGGCTTGGATAGCTTCCTGGCATTTGTCTGTGACACCTGGACAGAAATCCATGAAAACTGCTACATAAATGAAGAGGAGCAAGAAAAAGAAGCGCCTGTACCATGGACTGGCATTTTAGATACCCTCAGGGAATATGAAGCTCGAGTTATAGTCTTATGGAAAGGCATTAAATGATTTCTGCATATTATATAGCAGGTTCCGTCACTTCTTGGACAATATAAAATACAGTTTCTTTGTACAGAGTTAGAACTTATCTATACATTTTTCTGTTTACATTGTATTTCATGCAGATTTAATGGGTATATGTTATCTGTTTTCCTATGCCTTTTAGCTCAAGTAACATATGCATCAATGTTGACTTTTTCTTTCTTATATCTAGTAAAAATAAAGTTATTTGAAGAAAAAAGAGATTCATAATTTTTTTTCCCTGCAGCACTTTCTTGAATGTCAGGGATTCTATCTATGAAAAAATAGTAAATAGTTACCTGTAATCTGCATGAAGCAGCAGCCAGCCTTAAATTAGTCCATTCCTGCTAATGTTTAGAATAATGAATGCTAGTGTAACAGTTTGAGCTGCTTTTAGTTTCTCTTAATCAAAATTACTAGATGGTAGGATTCAAGAACTTGTTACATGTTATTACTTGGTGTACTGATAATCATCTAAAAGTAACATTTTGTCATGCAAAAAGAAAAAAAAGAATTTTCTAAATGTCCCTGTACAGATGAATGGATACAGAAAATGTACATACAGTGGAATACAATTCAGGCTTATAAAGAAGACACATTTGCAGTGACAACCAAAAGGCACCTTTGGGACAGTGGGTCACCTGTAGTCTATAAAAGAATCTCTAGCTGTCTCCTTCAGCCTCTGGTGGAATACTTGCAGAAAGGGGCACTCTGGGTCATGGGGGCTGCTGTGAGCCGGGGAGTGGGATTGTCCCTAGTCAATCAGCAAGCACAGGGCCATCCAGGGGTCAAGGAGACCCAGCCGATGGTTGCTGATGGGGAATGTGATTCCAGGCTTGCCTGATTGCTTGATATTACCCCCACCAAAAAATTTTTAAAAATCTGCATTTGTATGGAAGATTGCCCACATTTTAAATGTTGGCCCAAATTTATACAACATTGTGAGGTTCAAACAATACCTGTTGCCAGATTAGAGTCCCATTTTCAATGTTTGCCCTGGGGGTAAAGGGCACCGGCTCTAAACTTCTATGACTTGAATTCAAATCCTACCTCTGATACTTCCTGGCCAATTATTAATCACTCACTGCCTCAATTTTCTCTTTCATAAAGTAGGGTTTATTAGAGTTTTACCTCATGAAAATTCTTGTGAGGACTGAATAAAATATCATGCAATCTAGACTAGAAAGAGCTGAACACTGTGCCTGGCACAAAGTAAGTGTTCAGTGCATGTCAGTTCTTACGATTTATTTATTTGAGACAGGGTCTGACTCTTTTGGCTAGGCTGGAGTGCTGTAGTACAATCTTAGCTCACTGCAGCCTCCATCTCCTGGGTTCAAGCAATCCTCCCACCTCAGACTCCTAAGTAGCTGGGACTACAGACATGGGTCACCATGCCTGGCTAATTTTTTTTGTACAGATGGGGTTTCACCATGTTGCTCGGCTGGTCTCAAAACTTCTGAACTCAAGCAGTCTGCCTGCCTTGGCCTCTTAAAGTGCTGGGATCACAGGCATGTGCCACCATGCCCAGAAAGTTCTTATGATTATTGTTTGATAAGCTCTGTCAGTCCCTTAGGCTGGGCACCAACAAATCTGTCTAATTAGGTACGTGTAAGAATGGGGTTGTCCCTGAGGCTTAGATGAGTGAATACTTGTAAAGCTTTAGAATGGTCTCTGGAATACAATAAGGGCTCAGTAAATGCTTGTTGTCATGACTGCCCTCCACCATCTGGCTGATTCTTTTTTTCTGAGACGGATTGTGTTCTGTCACCCAGGCTGGAGTGCAGTGGCATGATCTCAGCTCACTGCAACCTCTGTCCCCACCGTGTTCAAGTGATTCTCCTGCCTTGGCCTCCCGAGTAGGTGGGATTACAGGAACGTGCCTGGCTGATTTTTGTAGTTTTAGTAGAGACAGGGTTTAGGCAGGCTGGTCTGGAACTCCTGACCTCAGGTGATCCACCCGCCTCAGCCTCCCAAAATGCCATGATTAGAGGCGTGAGCCAATGCGTCCGGCCCATTTGGGTGATTCTTGATAGCCCTCAGAAAAGATCAGCAGAAACACTGTGCTCTCCTTTCTACTCACACGTCAGGCAGACCATGGCGATGCGAATGGACAGATCCAGAGGCAGTGCCCAGCGTGTCGACACCCGGGAGATGGCAAAGGGGATGATGATTTCTGCAGGGACATAGAACTGCAGAGCATAGGTGCACAGGATGCCGACAATGTAGAGAAGCTTGACAGACTGATACAACCTGCAAGACAAACCACAGCGCTGCTCTCCACCGCTACTGTGTTCTGACACTGGCCTCCTTGGAACCTCTGAACTTGGGACAATGCCTTGGGCTTTTGTTTCCCTTTCTCAAAATGACGGAGAGGGACCTTCTAAGAGTCAAGAGGGAGAGCATGCAGTGAAAATAGGGAGAACCTTTCCAGATTCAGTGGAAACAATTGAAAGAGTCATTTCTAGATGAAATAAAAACAATCTTGAGCTTGGGTATATATATATATATATACACACATTTTTTTTTCTTTCTTTCTTTTTTTTTTTTTTGAGTCTCGGCTATTGCCCAGGCTGGAGTGCAATGGTCTGAACTCGGCTCACTGCATCCTCCGCCTCCCAGGTTCAAGGGATTCTTCTGCCTCAGCCTCCCAAGTAGCTGGGATTACAGGCACCTGCCACCATGCCTGACTAATATTTTGAATTGTTAGTAAAGATGAGGTTTCATCACGTTGGCCAGGCTGGTCTCGAACTCCTGACTTTGTGATCCTCCTGCTTCAGCCTCCCAAAGTGCTGGGACTACAGGCATGAGCCACTGCTCCCAGCTGAGCTTGGGTGTATATTGCACCTTCACAAATTACTACCATCTGATGCTCAATCTTATGTTTTAGAGAAGAGAGGCTGAGGCCAGACACTTTGCCCAGGGAGACACAGATGATAAGTGGCAAGACCAAAAGCCCCAGATCTAAAACACTCTAGTCCTTTATGATCTGTCAGTCCTTAGAAATTCTCTGGATTTCCCAGAGCTCTTGGCACGTAACAGATGCCTCTAGTTGGTTGAGAGAACTGCAGAACTCCAAATCCTTGGGAGGAAAGACAGTTTATAAATAGGGCTGTGTGAAAGGTAGCGGGGGGTCAGGGTGGAATAAAAGGAGAAACAGGGTTACTTGCCAGCCTCAAGCTAGGGGCAGAGAGTGTATGAGGCTTCAGGGGATTTTGAGTTCTATCTAAGTTTTTTTCTTTTTGATCTATTGAGATAGGACTATTTTCAGTCTACTAACGTGGTAGATGCATTTCCATGTTTAATAAATGGGTGTGTGAGCCTGGGTGCAGTGGCTCATGCCAGTAATCCCAGCACTTTGGAAGGCTGAGGGGGGAGGTCAGGAGTTCGAGACCAGCTTGGCTAACATGGCAAAATCCCATCTCTACCAAAAATACAAAAATTACCCTGGCGTGGTGGTGCACACCTGTAATCCCAGCTACCTGGGAGGCTGAGGCAGGAAAATTGCTTGAACCCAAGAAGTGGAGGTTGCAGTGAGCCGGGATCACACCACTGCACTCCAGCCTGGGTGACAGAGTGAGACCCTGCCTCAATAAATAAATAAATAATAAGTAAGTAAATAAATAAATTGTGTGTGTGTGTGTGTGTGTGTGTGTGTGTGTGTTTAGCCCATTCCTTAAAAAGGCTAACTTCCGCATTTCTGTTTCTTGCTCATACTAGTCCTGCTGCCTGGGCACCTTCTTTACTGCATTTCCATCTGTTCAAACCCCACCAAGTGTTTGAAATTTCCCTCTTCTGAGCAGGTACCGCAGCCAGATGCTTTTAGGCACAGCCCAACTTAATCCTCATGACAACTCTGGTTTACTGATGAGGAAACACATGCAGAGAGGTGAAGTAAATCAGCCACCACCACAAGCTAGTAGGCGTACAACAGGGACCCAGAATGGTCCATGTTTGGATGGAGCTGACCTGCTGGACAACGAGTTTCCCTGCTGTGTCCTTCTGATGTGCTTTCTTTCCTTGGAAATCCCCAAGGCCTCTTTGCTGCTGGGGAGAGCTTCTTTTTCTGTGTTATAGTGTGTGTATATACACTATCTGTCCCTCCCCCATTCCCTTTGAATCAGGAGCCGGTGATGATAGTGAAGCCTCAAGGTCATATAGTCTGCTGACATCACTGCCGTCCGCACGCCTGTGTGTCTAGCCTGGCATCTGCTTATAATTGGCATGAAGTAAATGCTTGATGAGTGGCATTATCATCTTGGGAAAGGAGCCTCATTTAGGCAAATCAGGGCTCCAGGTGACTGTGACTGTCCACTTGAGAAGATCGAAGTGTCCTATAATTAATGACATGATCTGGTGTGGGAGAAAATCCTGCACGATGGGATGTGGGTTCATGTGTCTGTTCAATAGGGCACTGTTGAAGTCTGTGGGGCTGCTAACCATGCATGAGTTGGGTATATTGGAACATAAGACTTTTACAGATTCCAAAGGTCTTCCCAAATTGTTATTTTGTTTGTTTGTTGAGACAGAGTCTCACTCTGTTGCCCAGGCTAGAGTGCAGTGGCACTATCTTGGCTCACTGCAACCTCCACCTCCCAGGTTCAAGCGATTCTCCTGCTTTAGCCTCCCTAGTAGCTGGGACTATAGGTGTGCACCACCATGCCTGGCTAAGTTTTTTATTTTTAGTAGAAATGGGATTTTACTGTGTTGGCCAGGCTGGTCTTGAACTCCTGACCTCAGGTGATCCACCCACCTCGGCCTGTCAAAGTGCTAGGATTACATGCATCAGTCACCACATCAGCCTGTTTGTTTGTTTTTAAGAGACAGGGGTCTCACTGTGTCACTCAAGCTGGAGTGGAGTGCAGTGGTGCAATGATAGCCTTCGGTAACTCAAACTCCTGGGCTCAAGTGATCTTCCCACCTCACCCTCCCTGGGACTACAGGTGTGAGACATTATGCTCAGGTAAGTTTTAGGAATCTTTTTATAGAAACAGGGTCTCACCATGTTGCCCAGGATGGCACAATTGGTTTTTGTTTTCCACTTTTTTATCTTGTTACTCTGACTTGGGGAAAGTGAACCATTGGTTGTGGCAAGCAACACTTGGTGGTGAGCCTTAGTAAACGCAATGGGAAGTGCGGCTGCCCGCTGACTCCTCTCTCTGTCTCTTGCCTTCTCCCAGTGCCCCTCCCTTCTCCTCTTAGGAGACCAAGGACTCTCACTTGTGTCCTCTCTTCTTAAGTTATGTCCTCCTTTACACTAAGATGTCAACGCTTAACCCAGTTTGGGAGGCTGTTGTTGAAGGAGGTACTCCCTGGACAGAGAATCTGGAGACTATGGTTCCAATGACAACTTTGCTTCTTCCGTGGGAGGCTCTCTAGACCTTGGTTTCCCAGCTGTGGAAGGGAGGAGGAAGTGACCTACATGTTTCCACCCATCCCTTAGTCGCCACCACCTGACAGCCCATGGAGGTACCAGCAGTTAGGCAGGTTAAGGCTTATGCTGGCCTTGATGTCATCTCCAAACCGCAGGTAGCCCAGAGTCCCGATGCTGATATACAGGGCAGTGATGACGGATATTCCCAAAGACAGCATCACTGGGAAGTGGCGGGCATCTTTCATCTTGTTTTCCAGAGGCAAAACCTACAGAAATATCACAGTGTAAAGGGTAAGAAGCAGAAAGAGAAACGTGAACATAAAGAAAAAATGGCATCCCACTTCTGGATGTCTACCCAAAAGAACTGAAAGCAGGGCCTCAAAGAGATATCTGTACATTTATGTTCATAATAGTGTTATTCATAATAGCCAAAATGTGGAAGCAACCCAGGTGTCTAGCAACAGAAAATGAATACACAAAATGTGGTGTATCCATGCAATGGAATGTGATTTAGCCCTTAAGAAGAAGGAAGTTTTGACACATGCTACCATGCGGATGGATCTTGAGGACATTATGCTGAGTGAAAAACGCCAGTCACAAAATGACAAGGACTGCCTGATTCCACTTATACATGGTACCTAGAGTAGGCAGGTTCAAAGAGGCAGAATGCTAGTTGGGAAGGACTGGCATGAGGAGGGTATGGGAGTTATTTTTAAATGAGTGCAGAGCTTCAGTTTTGCAAGATGAAGAGTTCTGCAGATGGAAGGCAGTGATGGTTGTGCAATAATCTGAATTTAATATATATGTATACTTGAAAATGGTTAAGATGGTAAATTTTATGTTAGGTGTGTTTCATCACAATTAAAGAAAAAAAGGAAATAAAAGAGGAGGAAAAAAGATCGGAAGATGAGGGTAAGGAGAAAGAAAAAGATACAAAGAAAAAACTGGAGTCACATGATGAGCACCGGATGGTTAAGAGCTGGAAGGGCCCCTGAAGTTATCCAGACCAAAGATCTCAAGACTCTGGGGCAGCTAGATCTGGCCAGCAGATGCATTTTGTTTTGACAGCACAGTCTTTCAGACAATTGAATATGATCGCCTTTAGGTACAACGTTCTCTTCCCATTCACCAGGCCCACCTCCCTTCGCCCCCGCCCACCAGTGAATTATACCTGGCTTTCCAAAGCCATTTGCATTTGAAACTCCTAATTCCAGAGCAGCCTTCCCCATCACCCATTACTATACAGTGGGGAGGCTGAGACTCCAGGAACACAGGGCGCTGGTGACAGCTGGGACCAGAGAGCACTTCCTGGTTCCACCAGCAGTGCATTGCCCCGCACCCCAGGTTCTCACTCTTCTGTTCTCAGAATCCTTCTTCCCCTAAATGCATACCTGTTTCTAAGAGAATTCAAGTTGAGGCCAGTCTGCCTCTTGTCAGTTGGGCATTTGAAGTTCTCTTCTGTCTTTAAAACCAATCTTCCTGTTCCGCATCCCATAATTTCCTTCTCAGGCTCTTATTGTCCCAGAGACCACCCCCACCTTCTCCTACTCCTTGTTCAGACTGTGTGCTAAGCACTCTCTACATGCGCTATTTAGCTGATGTGTTCCTTAACTGAAAACGGGCTCAAACGAATTTTGTTTTTTTTTTGTCTTTTTCAGAGAGTGTCACTCTGTCACCCAGGCTGGAGTGCAGAACAATCACAGTTCACTACAACCTCCAGCTCCTGAGCTCAAGAGAGCCCTCCTACCTCAGCATCCTGAATAGCTGGGACTATAGGCATGTGCCACCATGCCCAGCTAATTTTTGTATTTTTTGTAGAGATGGGGTTTTGTCATGTTGTCTTGAACTCCTGGGCTCAAGCGATCCTCCCATCTCGGCCTCCCAAAGTGCTGGGATTACAGGCGAGAGACATCACACCTGGCCGAATTTTGCAAATTTTGTGCAAAATTTGTGCAAAATACACAAGCACCATAATGGCACAGACAAGGGCTTAGTAAATGTCAGCAGTTATTATTTTTTAATACCATGAAGACCATAACTCTATGAAGTTGGTACCTGCCTAATTCTTGTTTTAACAGATGAGAAAAACATGACTCTGAAAAAGAGATAACATCCCAAGTTACAGAACCAGAAAGTGGCAGATTCAGGTTGTAAACCAGGGCTGTCATCCAAAGTCCATGTATCTGCTCCTACTCCTATAGCAATGGGTGTATTTGTTACTAAATAGGAATTTAGCATCTTTTCCCTTGTACCATTGAATGCTTTTTTGTTATGTACACAAACTTCCAGCCCTGCAACCCCTAACCCTTCCTCCACTCCAGGAATTTGGAAGATGCTTGAGGGCAGTGTCATGTTGGGTCATCCCTGTGCCTTTGCACTTTCTTCTGGATTAGGTCTAGTTGCAGCAGGTGCTCAGGAGGATGTTTGACAATTATACAATAGTTGTATGAAGAGCAGACGATCCACCTGAGCTCTTTCACCCTGTGATACAATTTTGCTGCATATATTCTCAAGACCAAAAATGATCTTTTCACAAGGCTGATCAGACTGAGTAGCTGGCCTCCTCTCTCTCTCTCTCTCTCACTCTCTCTCTCTCTCTCTGTCCACAATTAATCAGTCAAAGAGATAAATGGCTGTTGACATAGAGTGGAAAGGTCCCCGGACTGAGTGTCAGACGTACTAGGTTTTAATCACATCTGCACAGTTCCTAGCTAGTGACCTAACTGAAGTCTCTTTCTCTCTCTGGGACTGTCCCTCTTCTGCAAAACTGGAGACTGGGCTAGAAGAGTTCTTAAGATAATTTCAGTGAATACTAAGAATCACCAGCACATAGGAGGCATTCAAGAAATACTTACTGAACAAATATTGTCATCATTTTATAGTTGGAGAATTAGAGTTCAGGGAGTAGCCCCACCCAAAGCAAGATTCCAGCACATTCTGCCTCCAAAGTCACTTGCTCAACCACCACACTCTGCTTTTGTCTTTGACTATTCCAAATTCTAAAAACAAAGTGCTTCCAGTTCCATAGAGATGAAGTAATCACACTTCACAATATCTCTTTCACTGATTACAACTAAAAATCCTGGACGAAACACATAAAGCAATTGTGCACTGATTCTGAAGAGTAAATAGTAGCAGGCAGAATGGGGAGGGAAAGCAAAAAGAAAAAATGACGGTCATGGTGGTGAGTTTCCTGAATTTTTCTTCCCACATGTCCTAGTTTAACCTCAAAGGACTCCCAAATCCTAGAACTATGCAGTGCATACAGACAGAAAATAACATCAAGAGAAACTTCTTTTTGGCCAGATGACTTAGAATAGGGTCCCCTGTGGGATGAAGATCATGGAGAGAATCTCTATTTTTCTGTTTCTTTGTTTTATCTCCAGGCTATGACCTCAAGGCAAGTCTCAGTCACTAAGCAGCATTCTGGTGTATCAGTGGCTGCAGTGGTCATGCAGGCACTTAAAAATCTGAGATAAAAATCCTTCTCTCTACACAGAAGTACTAGGAAAGTGAGCTTTAGGAGACTGAAGAATGTGGGAAATCAGGACTGGCTACATAATTTATGGGCCCCAGTGCAAAATGAAAATGCAGCGTTCCTTGGTGAAAGATGATTCTAGCAGTGTTAAAGTAAGTGTGAGATCCTTCTGAAGGTTGGCCCCTATGTGGCTGCGTGATTCGCCTGCTCATGAAACTGGCCTCGGAAAGAATCGCTACTATGCTTTTTCTTTCTCTTTTCACTCATTGCTCAACCCCAGAGGCAGAGCTGGTCACAGGAAGTACATGACAGTGAAGGAGACTAAAATCCTGGCTTTCTAGCCAGAGGATGGGAAAAAGAAGCCACTGTGAGCTGGCTAGTGTGGAGGAAAACACAGAGAACAGGAAATTGGAAAAAGCAATCTCCTAAAATCTGTGAATAATGTCCTGGGCCCAGCCCTGAGCTGTACATGTGTGGAACTGATGGGAAGCATCAAAGCAAAAGCTTTGAGAGCTGAACTACTGTGTAGAGTCCCATCTGCAGATTGGCACTGGGTGGCACATGAGCAGAGTAGAGCCAAATATCACTTCAAGGGCTTTGAAAACTTATTGGATATTGAAACCATAGCCCACAGAAGGTGAGCAAGGACTTATGATCTGAATCTAACCAGGTGGATGGTTTGCTAAAACAAAAAAAAAAATCAACATTCTGAACAGGATTTTGACAGGATCCTGAGTCTCCTAAAATAATATTCAAAATGCATAGGTCTAAAATTATTCATCCTACAAAGATCCAGAAAAATCTCACCAGCTTTTGAGAGAAAACACAACAGATGCCAACCTTAAGATGACTCAGATGTTGGAAATATGAGGCAAAGACTTTAAAGCAGGTATTATAACCATACTTCAAAAAGTAAGGGAGAATACTATTACAATAAATGGCAAATACAAATTCTTAGCAAAGTAGAAGCAATGTGAAAGAAACAAATGGAAATATTAAAACTGGAAAATAAAATTAGAAAATTTAAATATTTTACTGTTGGGGTCTGATAGCAGAATGTAGATAACAGAAAACAAAGTCAGGAAATTTGAGGATAAACAGGAATGATAAAATCTGAACAACAAAGGGCAAAAATTTTTTTAAAAAAATGAATAGAGCCTCAGAAACCTGTGGAATATACAGGCGACTCTTGAACAACATGGGTTTGAACCATGCAGGTCCACTAACAAATGGATATTTTCAACCAAATGCACATTGAAACTGCAGAATTCCTGGGCTGCAAAACCTATATGTATGGAGGGCTGACTTTTCATATACTCGGGTTCTGCAAGGCCAACTGCAGGACTTGAGTAGGTGCAGATTGTTTATACACTGGGTGTGTCTGGGTGGGGCAGGGTCTTGGAACCAATCTCCTGCATATGCTAAGGGATGACTATATACCAAAAAGTCTAACATTCAGGCTAATGGGATCTCCAATGGAGAAGAAAAAGAGATTGGTGAAGAAAAAAAAATCGAAAAAATAATGGCTGAAAACTTCCCAAATTAGGGTAAAGACAAACATTTACAGATTCAAGAGATCCCAAACAGGACAAACTCAAAGAAACTATATTAAATATAATACAGTATAACTGCTGATTTAAAAATACTTTTTAAAATTGTGAAAGCAACCAGAGAAAAATATATAGGAGAACAATGATTCAAATATTTGCAGATTTTTCATCAGAAACCACTGAGGGCAAAAAGAAAGGAAATCATATTTTCAAAATGATGAAAAGAAAGAATTGTTCACCTAGAATTCCATATTGTGCAGAAATATCCTTTAGGAATAAAGGCAAAGACAATCTGAGATCAAGAAAATGAAGATAATTTGTTACTAGCAGACCTGCTCTGAAAGAAATGCTAGTGAAGGTTCTTCATGCTAAAGGGAAATGATGCCAGAAGGAAATGGGATTTCATGAATAAAGAAAGAGCAACAGAAATGGTAAATATCTGAGTAGATGTAATAGCTTATTTTTTCTCCTAGTAAGTTTATTACAAGGACTGTGTATGACTATTGAAAGCAAAAATGATAACATTGTTGGTGTTTCAGTGTATTTAGATACATATGGAAATACAACATAAGGGGGCAAGTGCCCTATATGATTGCAAAATTTTGACAGTTTACTAGCAATGATAAAATATTAACTCAAAGTAAACTGTGAAAACGTATATTGTAATCCCTAGATAAACTACTAAAAGTATTATGGAAAAAGATATAATCAAGTCAATAGGCCAATTAAAGTGTTAAAGTGGAATGCTATAGAACTATAATAATCAAATCTGTGTGGTTCTGGCACAATGGTAGACATATAGACCAATGGAATAGAATTGAGAGTATAGAAACAAACCTTTACATTGATGGTCAATTGATTTTTGACAAGTGTACCAAAACTGTACAACATGGAAAGAATAGTCTTGTCAACAAATTGTGCTGGGACAACTGGATAACCACATACAAAAACATGAAGTTTGACTCTTACCTCATACCACATACAAAAATTAACTCAAAATGGATTAAAGACCTACATGTAAGAGTGAAAACCATAAAACTCTTAGAAAAAAACTCTGAGGTAAATCTCCATGACCTTTGATTTCCTTTTCTTTTTTTTGAGGCAGGGTCTTGCTCTGTCACCTAGGCTGGAGTGCAATGACGCAATCATAGCTCACTGCAGCCTTGAACTCCTGGGCTCAAGTGATTCTCCTGCCTTGGCTTTCTGAGTAGCTGGGACTACAGGTGTGTGCCTCCACACCCAGACAATTTTTAAATTTTTTTGTACAGAGACAGGGTTTCTGTATGTTACCCAGGCCGGTCTCAAAGTCCTGCCCTCAAGTGATCCTTCTGCCTCAGCCTCCTAAAGTGCTGGATTAAAGGCGTGAGCCACCACATCTAGCCATGATCCTAGATTTTGCAATAGATTCTTAGATATAACACAAAAAGCACAAGCAGAAAGAAAGAGGATGAATTGGATTTCATTAAAATTAAAAATTTTTGTATAACACAGTTCACTATCAAGAAAGTGAGAAGCCAGGCATGATGAACTATGGTTGTGCAACTATAATCCCAGCTACCTGGGAGGCTGAGGCAGGTGGATCACTTGACCCCAGGGACTAAAAGCCAGCTTGGGAAACATAGCAAGATCCCATCGCTCTCTTTTTTTTTTTTTTTTTTTGAAACAGAATCTCTCTCTGTCACCCAGGCTGGAATGCAGTGACCTGATCTTAGCTCACTGCAACCTCCACCTCCCAGGTTCAAGAAATTCTCCTGCCTCAGCCTGCTGAGTAGCTGGGATTACAGGCACATGCCACCATGCCTGGCTAATTTTTGTATTTTTAGTAGACATGGGGTTTCACCATGTTAGCCAGGCTGGTCTCGAACTCCTGACCTCAAGTGATCTGCCTGCCTCAGCCTCCCAAAATGCTGGGATTACAGGCGTGAGCCACCGCGCCCGGCCCCATCTCATTTTTTAATAAGAAAAAATTTAAAAGAAAAAAAGAAGGGGAGAAGACAAGAATAAGAAAAAATATTTGCAAATCATTCTTCTGATAAGGATTTAGTATCCAGAATATATAAAGAACTCTTAAAACTGAACAACAAAAAGACAAACAACTTAACTAAAAATAAGCAAAGGACTTGACTAGACATTTCACCAAAGAAGATATACAACTTGCCAACAAGCAAATGAAAAGATGTTCAACGTCAAAAACCTGTACACAAATGCTTACAGCAGTATCATTCATGATTGTCAAAAACTAGAAACAACCCAAATGTTCTTTGACAGGTGCGTTGATAAGCTGTGGTACTGCCCAGACAGTAGATGCTCTGCAATAGAAAGCAAGGTGTTACTGATGTGTCCAACAGCATGGATGAATTTAAAATGCATTAGGCTAAGTGAAAGAAGCCAGTCTCAGAATCTCACACATACTGTATGATCCCATATAGGTGACCTTTTGGAAAAGAGAAGACAGTACAGGCAGAGAACAGAAGGTGGTTGTGAGGGGTTAGTGGTGGGTAGGGAAGCTGACTACAAGGGGCCAGCATGAGGGAGTTTTTGTAGTGAAGACTCGTTCTGAATCCTGATTTTGGTGCATTTATTCATCTACGTGTTTCTCTAAACTTACAGGAATGCACACCAAAAAAGTGAATGTTACTGTATGTACACTAAAAGTAAATTTAAAAAAATATATAAACAGCACTACCCTTCCACAAGTGTGGAAATAGAGGCTATAGACTATAAATACACAGAACTTTCCAGGTTAAAACTCTGTTATGTTTAATCAAATCCTTTAAACTGGACACCATGGTTCATCTTGATTTTAAAAGATTAGGAAACTCATGTTGACAGGAGGATAAATGTTTACTAGGAATATGGGGACAAAAATAAAACTGTCTCCTGACTGCTTCTCTGTTGTAAACAACTTTTCTCCTGCTGATGACAACTGTCCCAAGTGAGGCCAGAGGTTACTTTCTCCCATGGGCATTTTCTAGCAGGCCCAAAACATGGTCAGTGGGACACAGAAACCCAGAGCTCACAGCTCCTTTCCAGAAGGTCACTCACAGCACCAGGGATAAGGCCACCCCAATTGAAACCTTACCACACCAATACTTTCAAAAGAAAAAATGGCTGTTCCAAAGAAGAGTGGGTAGGTCTTCCAGCTTGCTACCAGTGGCAACCGACTGGGGTCTGGGATTTCCTAAAGGCGAGAGAAATGCTATGAGACAGTCACTTTCAAAGCACATTTCAGCTCCTTTAAGAGAGGGGTACTCTAAAATGAGACTTGAATTTTTAAAAATTGAATATCAAGAAGTTTAGAAAACTCCAAAGGGTTGTAGGCCACAGTCAAAGTTGATTTCAACACTGCACAATACCAAAGAGCCAGAGGATGGTATTGTCAAAGTACTGAAGGATTAGCCTCTCATGGAGGGAGTTTGGTTTATCAAAAACCTCCAAAAGGGCCAGGCGCGGTGGCTTATGACTATAAGCCCAACACTTTGGGAGGCTGAGGCGGGCGAATCACAAGGTCAGGAATTTGAGACCAGCCTGGCCAACATGGTGAAACCCCAACTCTACTAAAAATACAAAAATTAGACAGGTGTGGTGGCGCATGCCTGTATTCCCAGCCACTTGGGAAGTTGAGGCAGGAGAATCCCATGAACCCGGGAGGCAGAGGTTGCAGTGAGCTGAGGTTGTGCCACTGCACTCCAGCCTGGGTAAAAGAGCAAAACTCCATCTCAAAAAACAAAAAACCTTACACACCGCAGATTAGTGCCAACCTAATGCGCCCATGAACTGTCCTTTGAATGGACAATGGTCATAAGTGTTGGAAATTGCTGTGACTGCAGTCATAGTAATAATCTAGGAAGCCAAAGTAATGAGTTAAATATGAAAGACCCCTTTTCTTCTTTAATGAGCTGTAAACTGAAGGGGAGAAGACTGTGTAGAATAAATATTCTATGTACCTTGTGACCCAGAATACGAAAATGATGACAGAACCATTTTTCTAATTGGGCAACCTTTGGAATTGTCCAAAAATGTATCAAAGGTAGCTATCTCATTAGGAAATTTAATTTTATAGAATTCATCAATATCTTCTAAGGAATATAAGATTGATCTGCAGTTATTCTAAAATGTTTTGACAATTATTTTTACTAAATTTCACAGACAATGTAACTTTCTCTTTTGGCTTCTTAAAGAGAAGAACATCTGGAAGTTATTAAATATGCCAAGAGAGTTCTGAGACTTAACTTTCTATGTAGTGTTGTCCACTATAAAAGAATAATTAGGTTGGGCACAGTGGCTCACGCCTGTAATCCCAGCACTTTGGCTGGCTCAGGTGGGGAGATCACTTGAGGTCAGGAGTTAGAGACTAGCCTGGACAACATGGTAAAACCCCATCTATACTAAAAATACAAAAATTAGCTGGGCATGGTGGCTGGTGACTGTAGTCCCAGCTACCCAGGAGGCTGAGGCAGGAGAATCACTTAAACCCGGAGGCAGAGCTGCAGTGAGCCAAGATCCTACAACTGCACTCGAGCCTGGGTGACAAATTGAGACTCCATCTCAAATAAATAAATAAAAGTTAGAAAGGATAGCAAATTAGGAAACTGAGAAAATCAATATCCACAATTCAGCCTCAAAGACATCAAAGCTAACATTATAATAGATTTGCTTACAGTTTTGTTTGTTTGGTTTTTTTTTTTTTTTTTTTTTTTTTTTTTAGTAACAAGACACTTATTGAAAGCTTATGGTTTTTGAGACTCTACGTATACCTCTGTGACTAAATATTAGATTTTTTTTTCTCTTGCCTTCCTTAGGGGTAATACTGGGTACCTGAAATTGTAGCCTATGGGTAATTCAATAAGTTTTAGCTGTAGTACAAGAACCTCTTTTCATCTGCCTTTTGCTGCCAGCCAACCATTATCGGATGGTCTATCGTTCAGCAACCAAGATGTTTTCCTTGAAAGCACACTTAAAAAAAAAAGCCAGAATTTGACATAAAAGTAGGTATTTAAGGCCGGGCGTGGTGGCTCACGCATGTAATCTCAGCACTTTGGGAGGCTGAGGCAGGTAGATCACGAGGTCAAGAGATCGAGACCATCCTGGCCAACATGGTGAAACTCCATCTCTGCTAAAAATACAAAAATTAGCTGGGCGTTTGACATGCACCTGTAGTCCCAGCTACTTGGGGGGCTGAGGCAGAAGAATAGCTTGAACTCGGGAGGTGGAGGTTGCAGTGAGCCAAAACTGTGCCACTGCGCTCCATCCTGGCAACAGAGCAAGACTCTGTCTCAAAAAAAAAAAAAAAAAAAGTAGGTATTTAGAGAAAGAACATGAACAAGGAGACAACCAGAAGAATGGGATTGCACAGAGACATCTCTGTAGAAGAAATGCTACAGTGAGGTGCGTGTCTCTCATAATGCTCTTACCACCTACAGGGTTGGCTCCAGGTATCTAAAGCTCAGTCTGTCCTTGATACGAAAACCCTGCCCAGTGGAGTGGGCAGCTGTGTGGTGTGTACTCACCTGGGTGATATACTGGGTGATGATGACCAAGCTGACCAGCATGCTGATGTTGGCCAACATGGAGAAGATGGTCAAGATCCTGAGGTTCCGGATGAGGACCAGCAGCACCAGGAAGGGCAGGAAGGAGAGCATGTATAGTCGTGAGTCCATGGTGGGGGTCAGAATCACGGTCTCATTGGAATGACAGTTGTTGGTTGTACTATTGACAGCTTCCACCACCTGAGGAAGGAATGGGAGAAGCAAGAGGGGGAGATGATGACTCTTCTAGCCTCATGGTTGGCTCAGTGCCTTGCCCCTAATCAAATTCCCTCACAACCAATTGGAGTGTCTCATGGTACCAACTCTCATGGTGAGTTAGGGTGAATTTAGAACTCATTCTAAACCCTCTGCATCGTACTACCTCAGAAAAGGCTGTACAGGCTGGCCACAGTGGCTCACACTTGTAATCCCAGCACTTTGGGAGGCTGGAGTGGGTGGATCATTTGAGATCAGAAGTTCGAGACTAGCCTGGCCTACATGGTGAAACCCTATCTCTACTAAAATACAAAAATTAGCCAGCCGTGGTGGAGCATGCCTGTAATCCCAGCTACTCAGGAGGCTGAAGCACGAGAATCGCTTTAACCTGGGAGGCAGAGGTTGCAGTGAGCTGAGATCATGCCACCACACTCATGGCTGGGCAACAGAGAGAGGCCCTGTATATATATATATATATATATATATACATATATATATATATATATAAAAGGTTGTACAAATAGTTAAAAATAAATGTAATACAAAGTAAATAACTGGATTAACAGTGGCTATTTGTTAGCTTTTGGCGACTAGTATCCATTTTCCTGATACCAGTTTGATTTTAGTGAGTTCTCTCTTGTCAGTGAATGCAGCATTGGAGGACTGTAAATCACAATGTGGCAGAGCTAGGGGATTGGCCCTTGACTCAAGCTGGGGCAGGCAGATCCTCTTCCAGGAATGTGAGTGTCAATCTAAAGCATAGGGACCTAAGGATGGACTAGAAAAGGGCAAAGATTAATTCTGATAGTGGATTCCTGAGGAGGCTGCTCATTAGTTCTGCCCTCTACATCCTCCTCGCTACCCTGGCTCCTGTTCTTCCGTCAGACCGGCTTTTTAATTTAGTGAAAGGTAATATCCTCCCATGAAACTTATTTTCTGCTTGAATTCCCCCAGAATCTGTTTCTTTTGTGATAACCTAAAAACTCCATCACTTACTGTTTCCTAATTAACATGTATACTTACTGACTCCTAATTGGCACAATACTGGCATTTTAAATAAGAAAACTCTTTCTTATGTGGATTGAACTATTCATTGCAGAAGATTTAGTAGCCCTGGAGCCCACCCAATGAAAGCCATGAGATCCCCAATCACTGTGATAAACAAGAAACCATCCCCCAGCCCCCACACAATATAAACACCCCCTTGTAAAGTCAGTAGGTAGGTGAATGCCACCACCCTCCATTTAAAGTCAGCATGACCTAACTGATACAATCTTATTAGACAAGCAATACAAACCACTGCAGAACAATTAGGAACTAGAGTTTAGCAGGAGAAAAACATAAATGCATTGAAAATCTCAGTACAAAAATGCTAACATCTTGGGAGATATTCATCTATATATTTTCTATACAATATCACAAATTACATGTATTATACATATTCTTTTTATTTTATAAGACTTCAATCATAGCGTTCACTCTTTTCTTTTGTTAAATGTCCCTTGCATTTAACAATACACCGTGGATACATAAATGAATCATGTAAGTATTGTTTTATTGTGTTTCCTTACTACAATAGGAAAAATAACTGGAACATTAGCCAGGCACTCAAGGCCCTCCATAAATGGACCCTACCAAACTTTCAAGGTTTCTTCCTCTCCCGTGACCTACTCTTCCTCCTGTAGCCAGTTATATCGCATCTCCTGGGCAAGTCCCATAAGTTCCTGCCTCCAGGTTTTCACTGATTCCTTCTCTCACCTTGGCTGCCACCACTTTTTCTCCAACCTGTCAATACCCAGCTCAGATGCACCACCCCCCTGGAGGACACTTTCCCTGCTCCAGTGATCTCTGCAATGTAGTTTGCACCCTGACCTCACGTTGTTGCTGCTAGTGGTATCCTGGCCTGGCACCAAAATATCATATTGATATTTAACTTACTAGGTTTTAGAACACACCTTACTTGGCCTATAAACTCCTTGTTACAGTGTCTGCCTTGATAATGCAGATGATAAATAAGTGTAGATAATAAATGCAGATGATAAGTATAGGTCTGTATATGTCAGATTGCTTTCTAAAGAGAAATCTGACAATGTCTTAAGAACCTTCAAAACAATCTAACTCTTTGACTCAGGAATTTTAATCTAAGAAACATTCAGGAAATAAAGAAGTGCACAAAGACCTTTGTGTCAACAGATTATAGTAGAGAAACAAAGGAAAATAAGGGAAATGTCCAGCAACAGAAGATTGATGAGGTTATGATCAATCTGTGTGATGGCATATTATGAAACTATTGAAAATTACATGACAAAATGTAAGGATATTGCAAAATGCTGACTGCTTAAAGTTAAATTAAATCATAACCATGAATAGTTGGATTAAGAATAATTTTATTTAGCTTTGTTTTATTTGCAGAAATACAACAAAGGTTTAAGAACTTGAGCTTTGGTTCCAGAAGGCCTGAATTTTTGTTTGTTTGTTTGATTTTTGTTTTGTTTTGTTTTTGAGATGGAGTCTTGCTTTGTTGCCCAGGCTGGAGTGCAATGGAGAGATCTTGGCTCTCTGCAACCTCCACCTCCTGGGTTGAAGCAATTCTCCTGCCTCAGCCTCCTGAGTATCTGGGATTACAGATGCATGCCACCATGCCTGGCTGATTTTTGTATTTTTAGTAGAGATGGGGTTTCACTATGTTGGCCAAGCTGGTCTTGAACTCCTGACCTAGTGATCTGCAAGCCTTGGCCTCCTAAAGTGCTGGGATTATAGCTGTGAGCCACCATGCCCAGCCAGGCCTGGGTTTTTAACTCTGGCTCTGTGACCTTACATACATTATAGAGTTTATAATCTCAGTTTTCTCATCTGCAAAATGGGAATAACCACAATACCTACCCTAATAAAGTCATGGAGATAGTTAAATGAAGGAAAACATGTAAAATGCTCAGCACTGTACCAGACGTAATAGAAGCTAACTCTGAATGCTTACTATTTTTTTCTTCTAACTAGTTTACATTTTTGAATTTCTGGTATTACTACTATAAGAAGAAAAAGAGGCCTAAAGCATAGTTTTCTTTTTAAACTTATGGATTAAGGATGGCCTTTGCTATTACCCATATTATTTTGCTCAAATTGCTGTGAGATAACTTCTAGGTTAGATCAGAAAGACTTCCTAGGGACAACAACTATTAAGCCACAGATTAAGTTGCTAAAGGTAGATATAGATGGCCCAAGGCTGGACGTGGTGGCTCACGCCTATAATCTCAGCCCTTTGGGAGATAGTGGGAAGATTACCTGAGCCCTGGAGTTGGAGACCAGCCTGGGAAACATTGCAAGGCCTCAGCTCTACAAATAATAATAAAAAATTAGCCAGACATGGTGGCACATGCTCGTGGTCCCATCTACTTGGGAGGCTGAGATGGGAGAATCACTTGAGCCTGGGAGTTTGAGGCTGCAGTGAGCTGTGATCTCACCACTGCACTCTAGCCTGGGTGACAGTGCAATATCCTGTCTCAAAAAAAAAAAAAAAAAGAAAGAAAGAAAGATGACCCAAAGCAGATTAGGAATCATCAAAAGAAGACCTCTATTTATTTTAGAAGCAGCAAGAATAATTAAGCTTCAAGGCAGGAGGATTGACAAAATCCAAGGATCTTTCCAGCTCAGTAGAGATCAACTTTGGGGACAGGTCTAAGATATTGGACAAAGGGTACTGTGGCAAAAGTAACTACACAGAAATCTCTGCAGCTATGTGAACTAGGGGAGGCAAGTTTGACAACTCTGTAGTTTAACTTCCTTTTTTTGTATCAATGAGGACCCAGAGAGAGGAAGCAGTTTGTTAAACAACTAGCAGTGGCATGCCCTTGACCATATCTTTTCCCCTCCCGTTTTCTCTAGAAGATTCTACCTGTTTTAAATTATCGGCCAAAAACACAATGTACACACAGCAGAAGCCAAGTTGGGTGACAATAAGGAAGAAGCTTACGATATGCCTAGAAGGAAGAAGAGAGGGAGAAAGAAAACTTGTTATAAAATAAATCAACTTGTCAGTTTCATTTCTTGCCATTCTGCCCTCTGTCCCCAGGGGTTGGTGGCCCTGTACCAGCACATTTGGTCCTTCCACCACAATCAACAATGGCACAAAGAAGTGAGGTAACAATAGTTATTTTTTAAAAATAATTTTTAGCCACCCTCACACTCTCAGCTCAGTAAGTGGCAAAATTCTTCCTGGTCACAAGCCTCCCCCCTTACCTGGTTTGGTGGCATTCCTCATCACTGATACTAATTAATGTAGGGCAGCAGGCACAATGTTTTTATTAGTTACCATTTAGATTTAAATTTTTTTTCTACCATGTGCCAGACACTATGCTGGGCACTGAGAATACACAGACAAATAACATACAGTCCCTTCTTCTTGTGGTTTATAACTAATAGATTAGGTGGACAAAACTTCTTATGATATGGCATTAAGAGCCATAGTGAAAAAGGCACTTCATCCAAATTATGGGCAGACAGGAAGCCTTATTAGAAAGCCCTATACCTAAGAGAGAGCCCCTTGGCAAAGGGAAGAAAGAGAGTTAGGGGAAGGAAGAGGGAGGGAGAAAGAAAGAGGGAGGAAGAAAGAAAGACAGAGGAAGAAAAAGAAAGAGAAGGAGAAAAGGAGGAGAAAGAGAGAGAGGAGGAAGGAGAAGGAGAAAAGGAGGAGAAGGAGAAGGAAGAAAAGGAGGAAGAGGAGGAAGAAGAAAGAAGAGGAGGAAGAAGATAGAAGAAGAGGACGAGGAAGAAGAGAAAGAAGGACGAGGAGAAGGGGAGGAGAAGAAGGAGGAAGAAAAAGAAGAAAGAAGAGGAGGAGGAAGGGGAAGAAAGAGGAGGAAGAGAAGAAGTGAGGAAAAGCATCTCCACAGAGGGAGGAGGCAGTTTCTCCAGCTGTCATGTGGTGAGTCCATTAGAGGGGCAAGACTGAGGGTAGGGGAAATAGATAGGAGATTATTTCAATAATGGAGGTGAAAGTTGGCAGCAGCCTGGACAGATATATGACCATTCAGATGAAAGAACTGAAGCATTTCAAGACATAACTAGGGATCTATAATTTACAGAACATGGTAATTCCCCACATCTTGGGGGGAAAGGGAAAGGAGATAGTCTAGGGTGATTTATAGACTTTTGGCTTGGACAACAAAATGAACTGGGAGACTCAGAAGAAAGAAGTTTTAGGAGAAGGGGAAGAAATGACAAATTCAGAATCTGAATCACTGAGCTTGAGGTTTCTATAGGAGACATTTGGGATACAACTAGATATTAGGGTCTGGAACTTGTGTTGTAGCAGTGGATAAAGCCTTGCAAAAGCAGAGCAGTGTTAGAAAATGTGCAGAATGAGAAGAGGAGAAGGCAGTGTTCAAACTCTGGAGAACATCAACATTTAATAGAAACAAAAAAGGCTACAGCAAATGCAAAGGAGTATCTAGAAAGGTAGGAGGGAAACTAGGGGGAAAGAGATTTAATAGTAGCCAAGTGGGGAGAGAATGTCGAAAGAAGAGAATGGTCAATTGTACCCATTACTGTTGAAAGGTTCTCTAAGGCAAAAAAGATGCAACCAGAGGGTCTTTTAGGACACTGCTTGAAAGAACTTCAGTAGAATTATAAGGACAGCAAAGCCAGGGGGCCCATGAAAGAGGTGTGGATGGGATGTAAGGCAATAAAGTCAGAGTGGTTCAGTGTTGATGGCACCCATTTGCTCATTACTGTACACCCATTGTCTAAAGCACTTTGTAACACATTGTAGGTATTTAGTAGACATTTGTTGAATAATATATTGAATGTAAGATAGGATGGGATAAGGTTCACGAAGTTTTATTATTTTATTATTTGCTTTATTATTTTTAAGATGGAGATACATGAATACATTAAACGCTGAGAGGAAGAGCCCATACTAAAGGAGTTCCAGTTACAGGAGAGGCAGTAATTCATGAAACAAGGTCTCTAAATGGAGCAGGGAAATCTTCCTTATATGCCCAACAATGAGTAGAAGGATTTGAGGGTCTGCGACAGGCAAGTCTCTTTTTGGGTCACACAATTGGGAAAATTCTGATCGTTATCCAGTAGTCTTCCTTGTCTGTTTACAGACTGAAGTTATGGATTACTCTTGTGAGTATGGGTGTTGAGTGAAGGGTGGTGCCAGGCCCATGATACTACACAGAATACCTGCCACGGGCAGGGGCACACCATGAGTACTGCAGCAGTTTAGAAAACACAGTTCAAAGGAGACTTTGACAGTCTAGATGGTGCTCAACAAGAGGAGACAGGCAGGGTGGGGACAGGTCTGAAACAAAGACAAAGAAGTAGATTTAGTCCCAAGTACCAGAGGACAAAGGGTGTTGAACTGTTCTGTGTCACCCCTGAGAGCTAAAAGCTGGGATTTTTCAGGGAGGATGACTTCCTACAGCTCAACAAAGGGTTCTTAAAATCTTGGTCTTTTACTCTGTTTTCTTCTCACTATATAACCTCTCCCTAAGAGAGCTGGCTTCAAGGCTGATGACTTCAGTTCTGGGTAGGTACATGAAGATAGGCTTAAACCCATACATCCTCACTAGACAATTCCTCTTGAATGTTTCTCAGGCACCTCAAACTCAACTTGTCCAAAATAAAGTCATCAGAAATCTGAGTCAGCCTTGACTCTTCCTTGTCTCCCAATCCCAGGATCCAGTTCATGATCAAGTCAACTCTTCTTCATCCCACTGACACCAGCTTGGTCCAGGCCACCATTGTGACCTGGCTGGACACTGTCGACAGCCTCCTCATGGATCTGACTCAATCTGCTCTTGCTCCCTTACAATCTGTTTTCATCACAGAAGCCAGACAGAACTTTAGACAATACAAATATGATGACTTCCCTGATTAAAACCCTCCAATGGCTTCCTGGATGCTTTTAAGAAATGAACAAATAGAGTCTTTGTTTCAGAGGGTCTAAAATGTACCACTTCATTGACTGGGCGTCTGGCTCCTTCTTCAGTTCCACCTCCCTGACTCTCTGCCCTCAAGCTACCTGGTCTTGTTGTACCTTGAAGCTGTTACCTATACCTTCTTGCTTCAGGGGCCTTCACACACTCTCTTCCTTCTTCGGGGCCCATCCTCCAGGCCCCTGTCCACCTTCCTCAAGGTGATTCCTCATTCTTCAGGACTCCTTCCTGCAGAACTCATCTCACCTGTTTCACCCTAGAAAGCCCTCCTCTCCCCCAAGCCGACACACATCTCCTAACCTGTCTGGTGGCAACCAGCACTTCTTTCCTTCATCATACATATCCAAGCGGCTATTAAATAACCCTATTCTAGGCTGTTTAGTGTCTGCTTTTCCCACAGGACTATGGGTTCTGTGAGGGCAAAGCCTTGTTTTTCTTGGTCCCCGTGGCATTTCCAGGGCCATAACACTAGCTGGATAAATGTGGTCTAATAAAAGAGTGAATAACATTAAACCTACATAGCAAAGGAATGAGCACCCTGTCACTGGAGATATATAAGAAGTGGGGCTGGATCAGGGATGTTGCCAATGAACCCCTTCCATGTATAAAGTCTAACACAGAAGTGCCAAACAAACCCCTTTTCCAGGGAAGAAGTCATCCCTGATAGCAGCATTTTCTCCTCCTGTGCCCTACCCCACTGCAGGCAAAGCAAGAACAAGTTACCTTCCCCAGCGAGCGTGGTTCTGGAGCCAGGTGCTGGGGTTGGCTTCTAGTCCATGCATCACCGTGTCCCCATAGTCCATAAAGGGCTTGTTAAGCCTGCGGGAGAGAGTGCATAGGCAGTTTCCAAGAGATAGTTTAGTCTAAAATCACATGGTCAAAAGTCAGGAGACAAAGAACAAGGCAGGACATTGCTAAAGAGCAGAAAGAACACAGGGGCAGAGACCTCAGGCTTTGACACTCACCAGTAATTCCTCAGTGGCTTGTTTTTTTTACCTGTTAAATGAGGCGGAGACTACCCAGCAAGAGTATAATGTACACCTTGCATGGGGATGGTAGTTTTCAAATCCATGATCCCATTGGATTCTCATGACAATTCTCTGCATAGTTTATGCCCAATTTCCAGAGGAGCCAACCAGATAAGCATAATGACCTGGCTGAGATTTCCTAAGCAGCCATGTAGCAGAGCCTCACCTGAGCTCCCTGCCTCTGAATGCTCTTCTCTCTTTCTTGGCCTCATTGGAGAAAACTAAGAAGTAAGCTTTTATTAGGCATAGGATGTTTCTGGGCTGTCCCTGAGAACCACGTACCAAAGGAATTGACAGAAGGAGGTTGTTTTCCTCACCTCTTACAGAAGCGCTGGGCACACTTGACCAAGATGTGCATACAGTGGCAGGCGACGAACCCCATCACCAGCAGGCTGAGTGGCCCCATCTGGAGGAAGGGGAGGCAAGGGGTGAGGGAGGAGAGAAGATAATGCATTTTTAAAGTATACTGCGAGGTGGGACTGGTAGTGCAGATATCATGCTGGACTCAAAGAACTCTCTAGCAAACTGGGTTTAAAGCCCTCTTGTAGCAGCAACAGCTGTTCTTTCAAATATGACCTCAAGTAGTATTACAATAAAGCACATAAAGCAATTACAATGGGGTATACTGATGAACCAGAATCCTGACCATGTGTGCCCTTTGTGGCCCCTGAAACATCCCCAAGGAGGCCTGGTGCTCTATGGAGCATATTTGGAAAACTGGGCATAGTCCAATCCTTGCATTCTACAAGAGAGGAACCTAAGGCCCAGAGAGCAGGCAAATGACTTACCAAGAGTGGTCAAGCCTGTGGGAGAGCCAGAGCTCAAACCCAGGCTAGGCGTCTAGACTCTAGCCCCGCACCAAGCTGCCTCCTGGAAAGACTGCTCCCCACAGGTTACTAAACTGCTAGAGCCTCTCCTCTCATTTCCCTTCCACAACTGACCATAAATGAAGGCCCCACATGTGGCACCTTTCTTACCAGGATGCCCGCATTCTTCACAGCCAAGGGTAGTCCCAGGATCCCTGTGCCCATGTTGCCTTTCAGCAGGTGAACCAAGGCCTGGAACCCTCTAAAGGAGAGCAAGGGGATGCGAAGCTATGGGTATGTGGAGGTGAGAAGATCCAGCAGTCATTCCTTCGCAGTGTGCCGGCACCTGACAGGCGGGCTCCTAGCCATCTCTCAGTCCATGTGTCCTTGCCTGGCACATCTGGGTCTCCTGCAGGGTCACCAACCATCCCGGTTTGCCCAGAACTGTCCTGGTTTTAGCAGCTAACTCTCAATATATGCTGCAACACTTACTACATAAGACACTGTGCTAGGTGCTTTAAATGAGTATCATTTCATTTAATCTTCTTGTCAGGGCTCTGATGAAGATATGATTGTCATCTTGCAGGTGAAGAAACTGAGGCACAGAGAGTTGTTAATGACTTATCCAGGATATATTGGGGGAGCCAAGATCTGAGCGCAGGGCTGCGTCAGAGTCCCTGTTCTTCACTCCCACTTCTGCTGAGCTGCCTACCAGAGATAGACCCAGACAGTAAGTAAAGAAACAACCGCATTTCATAACTGAGGAAATGGAGGCTCAGAGAGGGGCAGAAACCAGCTCAATGTTATAAAACTAGCAGTAGAGACAGGCTTGAACTCAGAGAAAAGGGGAAACGGCAGGGAGAAACAAGAAATTATTGTAACTTCTGAATAAATAGGTCAGATGACTGGGTCCCCAGATGGGGTCTGGCGGGGCATAATCATTGAGGGATTGAGCTCCAGAGGAGTTTCTTTACTCAGCCCAGGGCATCAAGACCGGAGAATGCATGCTTCCCCTCCCCCAAAGAAAAACTTAGACCCTTCCTTTAAGACAGATGTGAAGGTTGGCCCAGAGGACAAGGTCTAAACCATCAGAAGAAAAAATGTTCCGGGGAGGTACCCTCTCTGTTAGTGAATTACAGAACAACCTATTTCTTTCCTTTCTTTCTTTTTTTTTTTTTTTGAGATGGAGTCTCACTCTTGTTGCCCAAATGGAATGCAGTGGTGTGATCTCAGCTCAGCGAAACCTCCACCTCCAGGGTTCAAGTGATTCTCCTGCCTCAGCCTACCAAGCAGCTGAGATTACAGGTGTGGACAATCATGCCTGACTAATTTTCTGTATTTTTAGTAGAGATGGGGTTTCATCATGTTGGTCAGGCTGATGTCAAACTTCTGACCTCGTGATCCGCCTGCCTTGGCCTCCCAAAGTGCTGAGATTACAGGTGTGAGCCACTGCGCCCGGCCAAAACAACCTATTTCTACATGTCTTTGTACCTGGACCCCTGGACCAGGTTAAGTCAAGGGAAGCCTGGGGTTTACACGTGCAACTTTAGAAACCTTGGGCGGGGCGCGGTGGCTCACACCTGTAATGCCAGCACTTTGGGAGGCCAAGACGGGCAGATTGCCTGAGGTCAGGAGTTTGAGACCAGCCTGGCCAACATGATGAAACCCTGTTTCTACTAAAAATACAAAAATTCACTTGGTGTGGTGGCGCATGCCTGTAGTTCCAGCTACTCGGGAGGCTGAGGCAGAAGAATTGCTTGAACCCGGGAGGCGGAGTTTGCAGTGAGCAGAGATCATGCCACTGCACTCCAGCCTGGGCAACAGAATGAGACTCTGTCTCAAAAAAAAAAAAAGAAAAAAAGGAAAAAAGAAACCTTGGAAATTCCCCATGAGAGCCTTCTGGTTAGGAGACTTATTCTTTGTAAAGCAGCAGAGGTACTTGGGAAGGAGCCGGGTCTCTAGGATTTGACAAACCAAGGATGAAACCTCAAGGCCACGACTTAACTAGCTGTGTCATCTTGGGCAATGTGTTCAACTCTGTTGGCCCTCTGTAAATGTCAGGAGTGATGCTATTTTTAAAAGATGCTATTTAAAAAGAATCTATGGGCAGAGGCTCAGGAAGCTACAGGGTTTAGAGCTTTATATTAAAGCTCTAAACCCTGTAGCTTCCTGAGCCTCTGTCCACAGATTCGTCAAGGGTTAAAGAGAACAATCAAGGGAGAAAGGGGGTGGAGAGTCCCCACATGCCTTTCTGCCTGTGGGTGTCAACATCGCTGACTGAGCACTACATCCTACTCGCCAGGCCAGCCAGCAACGGGCTTGTTTTGCAACTAGGAGAGGGTCAGTGGGTTACTTTGGAAATTTCTAACTAAAGGACTTAGCAAATCAGAATTTAACTTTGGGCCACTCAACCAACTTGCAAACGTAGTGCGGTAAGTCATGCAAAGCACCTAACTGGGAGTCGGGAGACGTGGGTTCCAATCCTAACTCCTTTCTTCGGTCAGCTTGGACTGTCATCTTGTTCACAGCAGCCAGCGCTTACAGACACTGTGTCTGGGGGATTTCTGCTCAAATCTCCCAGGAGGAGGGAACTGTCATTGACAGAGGAGAAACTGGGCACAGAGAAGTTTCATCACTTGCTCAAGCTGGTAAGCAGCGAAGTGGGAATTCGAGCCCGGCTGAGCTGACCCCATAGTTGCCACACTTACACAGCCCGTTATTTGGCTTCTGTCCAAGCCACGAGTTTCCCTCTAGCTCTCACTTGCTTTATTGCTTTGATCCTTAAGTTGCTGAAATTGCCACTAAACCTTGTATTAGTTCAGGACACAAGAGACAGGTGGTTCCCTCAAGGCCTCTGACTGAGAAAGGCCTCTGCTTAGCAGTGGCTGGCCCCAACCTATAGACAGCTCACTCTCAGGATCACTAATACTCAGCAGCTCCCAGGACTAGCCCTGGGGCCACAGCATGGGCAGCGGGGCCAGTCACTGTGTCTATCCCTAAATTGTCCTGCTGGATGGCTGTGGGGAGGGGCTTTGTCTGCCCCTTACAGTCCCTCCCTGCAGTGCACCCCCAAAAAAACATCCTCCGATTTTGTTTCCATGCACCCTCCTTTAGTTCACATGGCCACCTGTTTTGCATATCAGAAAACTGAGAAGGAGCAGAGCCACTGAACTCAGGGGCTTCTGATTCTCTGTCCAGTGCTCTTTCTACTACGCTAGCAGTGCAAAAACTTTCTTCTTAAAGCAGCAGAACCTCTTCACCACCACACCCCACACCTGTTTTTCCTAAGTGAACTAGTGAGTCTGGTTGGGTGGTGGGGTCAGGTGTGGGGAAGGGAGCTGCAGCCTGTAGTTTGGCTTCTCTTTTTTATGTTTTGAAAGCCTTATGAATAACTCCCACTCCCTACCCCCTGGAAAGTGGAAAAAACTAGAACCTTCCACAAAGTGTGCTCTTTAGTGTCATCTGTGCTTCTCAATTGAAGTAGAGGCCAGGCTTACTGCAGGAAAGAGGCAGAGGGGAGGCAATACTTAGTGGTCAGTGAGGCCACTGTGGTTTTAAGCTCAGCACTCACCTTCTCCTCTAAGAAGTTAGGGATTCTACTTCTCTCCCCAACATTAACATCACTGGCCAGGAACAAAAATGTGATTTTAGGGCCAGCACTGAATTCTAGCCCCTATCCTACCAATGACTCAGTGTGTGGCCCAGGGTAATTGAGCCTCAGTTTCCCCACCTGTACCTATTGGGGGCTGGATCACTACGTCCCTAAGGGCTTTTCTGACAGTCTTTACTCTTGTGCCTTTAAGCTCTCAGTTTGACTCAGCCTGTGACTACACCTTTTGCAACCTGGGCTTCTCATCTGCACAATGGATTTAGGGTCAGACACACCCACCTCAGGGTTTTTGTCAATGCAAGCTTCAGGCTGGAGAGCAGAAATAGGGATGGCAGAAAACAGCACTCACGTTATGCCTTTGGTCTTCTTCGAGCCTGGTGACTCTGAAGGACTTTCATCCAAGAATGCAGAGTCTTTGTTCTCCAACTTCTTGGCACTTTCAGGAGGCGACATAAGGTCCAGTTTGATGGCAACGGCTCCCTGGGGACCCTCGGTATTGTTTGTCACAGACATGACTGCTTAAGAAACAAGGAGGTCAGGGTGACAAAGAGGTCTGCTCTGGAAGGAGGGAAGCAGGAAGATGTCTAGTGTAGGTGTACACTCCAGCACAGTGGTGTGTGCCTGGACTGGCTCTGGCCAAGCCGGAACGAGGCCCCGCCTACCTCCCTGGAGGGCACCTCCCCCTGTCTGGAGAAGCCAGTGGAAGAGGACTTCTAGGAGGAGGAGGAGAGAAAGGAGGGATTTGGAAAAGGCATCACCCATCCTTTTTGGTATTATTTAATAATAATCATAATTCTAACAACTATCATACTGATAATTTTCATAACAAATATATTAAGCACTTTCCTAAGGAATAAACAATCTTCTAAGTGTTTCATCTACATTTTCTCATTTAATCCTATCAATTAAATAAGGAGAAAAATGAGGTTTCTTGAAGTAAAGGAATCTGCCCAAGGTCGGATAGCTAGAAAGTGACAGAGTTGGGACCGAGCCCAATTTGTCAAGGTTTTCAATCAGTAATATTTCTGCTTCCAAGAAAATACTTACAAATCCCTCTCCTTTTACCCATCTTAGGGTAGAGGTTTCCATATCTCACTGGCTCCACAATCTGCTGTAAGACATCCCTTCTGGGAGCTCCCCATTCTTAAATTGGAATAGAAAAAGGGACAGTCACTCACTCATCTCTAGTTGATTCTTAGCTTTTGTGAGGTTCCATGGAGTGAGTAAAGGGTATTCTTCTGGAAATGGGGAAGAGGCTGGGATTGTATGACTCCTGGCCACATTTTGCTGGGCAAGACACTGGCGCCAGGAGGTGGTGAGATTTGCCTAAGGTCACACCTGACACTTTGGATAGAAGTCTGCAGCTAAAGATGGTCTTGGGCGTTTCTCTGGTATCCCACTCTGTCATTATCTCTGCTTCAGTGCAGAACAGGCCAAAATTTCCTCCTCCCTCAAAATTATAGCCTTTGACTCAAGCCATACCGCTCTCTCCTCTATCATCTCATCCCAAAACTAACATTTCTTAAGGGCTTACTACATGCCACGAGCTTTGCTTAGCTAGTGTCACTGCTAACTGGTAGCATCCAAGACAGATTTGTCAGGCCCCTCCCTTACATGGGGCTCTTTCCAAGGCCCTGTATGCAATTTTGAATGTACAATTGTGTATTGCTTTTTACTTAAAGAGGTCCTCCTTACCACTACTTCCCCCTTCTCAATGGGATAAGCTTCAAGTACCACAAAGCCTGGCTACTACTCTGGGTAGCTTTGTTAGTTTGTTTTTACAGATGTGGAAATTGAGGTTCAGAAAGGTCAAGAATAACTTGCTGGAGGTCACAGCCAGAACTTGGTAGATCTGAACTCCCCGCTAGCCAGAATTTTTTTTTGTTTGTTTGTTTTTGTTGTTTTTTTTTTTGGTCTGAAGCCTGCAGCTTTGACTACTGTACTACCTACCCTGAAAGTTTCTTAATGCTGATCCTACCCTGAAAATTTCTTGTCCTGAATCAACTGAAACACTTGCTGTGATTTGAGAAGCGTTATTCTCTTGTCTGGCACCATTACATGGCAGTATTCCTGGTCTGTGAAGTGGCAGGCTGCATCCGTGACCTCCTTGTTTGCAGCCTAAAATTCCACAATTTAAATTTATAATCTCAGATTTGAAGTCACAGGTGGAGCTCTGTGTTCCTGCTAGAGCATGATCGGTAAATAAGATTGTCGAGGAGCTTGCTATGTTTAGATATGAGCTAGTTCTTGCCTTCCTCTCTGGATTGTGAGAAGAACTCTGAGTTAACTTCAGACCTTTTGGAAAGGGGTGGCTGGAATATCAGTGTTTGGCCGGAGCTCTTCCCAGGCATCGTCAGTGGAAAGAAAGCTTGTAGGGTGGGACTCTAGACCCTAACGCATTGCACCACCTGTCAGCAGGCAAGAGATCTTATACCAGGGTGGAGACATCCAAAAAAGCCCTTCTAACATGAGCGGCCCAGGCACCTGAAGCCCTGGGTTCCACCGTGGCTCTAACCATGAAGCTGTGGCAACCCTTGGAAAGATGTTGTTCCCCTTTGAGCTCCAGTTTTCCCTTTGATAGATGGATACTAGTTTGTCAATGACTTTCAAAAGCACGAGGACCTCTAGGGCTTGGGTGGGGTGTTCGGTAATGCTGAGATGCAGGCTGGCTTTTCTTGAGTGGGGCAGGCAATCTGTGAAGGGACAGCCTGCCCACTGGACAGCTCCAAAAAGGGTGGAGCAAATGGGATGTAAGTAATGATAATAATCTCCTATGATCCTTTAGAGTAAACACGGAGCCCTGTTCCTTTCTTGGCTTTATGGCAGTTTTGAAACGTGGTGTGTATCAAAGCATCTGAAGAGATAATAAAGAACAGAGACTCAGACTTGTTGAAGCAAAATAGAATCTGTGTGGTAGTATTTTTACCAAGTTCCTTAGGTGATTCCGATACTGGCTGAAGTTTGAGTCCACTGTTCTATGGAGTGGGAATAATTGCTTCCTTTTTAATAGATTAGAGAACCAAGGCAGAGAGCTGGGAAATGATTTGCCTGAGGTCGTATAATCTGGTAGAAATGATCACTAGTACTCTTTTGGGCTAGACGTCGGAGACTCCAGAGACAGAATGAAACCTCTACCCAGATCAAAATTCATCACCCTATCCTCGCTCCCCCAGGTATCTCCTCATAGTCTGTGGCTGATGACTGTGACTCCTCTTACCTCCACCTAACTAATAATGATAATAGCGACTCGCATGTATTGAGTCTATTCTATGTGCCAAGCTCTAGGTGAAGTGTGTCACATGAGGAATGCACTATGATTACCTAAATTTTACAGCTGAGGAAACTGAGGCTCAGAGGGTTACCTCGCTTGCCTAAGGTGACCCAGTGAGTACTAGAGGCAGAGCTTTGATTGGATTCCAGTCCTCTTGGAATGTGCTCTGAAGCTGTAGTTGAGTTACCCCTGTGTTCCTCTGCTATGACTAGAGCGTAGTAGAAACTCTGAAATAGCTGAAACCCCTTTCCTGTGCATAGTTTATGTCATTCAAGACTGGGACTTTATGCATCAATCAAATTTCTAAATGTTAGGGACTGGTATAGATGGGCAAATTCTCATTTCTCTCTATAAAAATCTTTAAAATATCACCATTAAAAAAAAAAAGAGGATATTTCAACCCCTAAAGCTGGAAGAACATAATATCAGGATAAAGGACGATAGGGTTTTTTTGTGCATGTTTTTTGAGACAGAGTCTCACTCCATTACCCAGGCTGGAGTGCAAGGTGCGATCTTGGCTCACTGCAACCTCCACCTCCCAGGCTCAAGTGATCCTCCCACTTCAGCCTCCCAAGTAGCTGGGACTACAGGTGCATGACACCATGCCTGGCTAATTTTTTTAGTGATGGAGTTTTGCCACGTTGCTCAGGCTGGTCTTGAATTCCGGAGCCCGCCTTGGCCTCCCAAAATGCTGGGATTAAAAGACAATGCTTTTAATGCTAACAATACTGCTCCCTTTTTGATGGCCACTACTCTGTGCCTTGGTGTTTCTCAACTGTAAAATACTAATGAAGGTGTCTTTAGACAGTAGTGACGATTACACGAGAAAAGAAACAAATACAGTGCCTGGGTCACAGTCAGTGCCCCAGAGAGGAAAGCCATTTTTATTATATTATTTTATTGCTGGAGAGAACTTGAAAGGTCATTTTGTTGACTCATACTCTCTCACCAATTGGGGAACTGAGGCCCAGATAGGAGAAGGAATACAGTGAGTAAACAGGGATTCAATGATGAGATAGGGACTTTAACCCAGCCCAGGTTTCTTTCTTTCTTTTTTTTTTTTTGAGACAGAGTCTTGCTCTGTTGCCAGGCTGAAGTGCAGTGGTGCAATCTCGGCTCACTGCAACCTCTGCCTCCCGGGTTCAAGTGATTCTTCGGCCTCAGCCTCCTGAGTAGCTGAGACCACAGGCACGTGCCACCACGCCAGGCTAATTTTTGTATTTTTAGTAGAGACAGGGTTTCACCATGTTGGCCAGGATGGTCTCGATCTCTTGACCTTGTGATCCGCCCACCTCGGCCTCCCAAAGTGTTGGGATTACAGGTGTGAGCCACCGCGCCCAGCTCAGACCAGGTTTCTTGATTTCCAAGCTCTGTTGCTTTCACCACTTCCTAAGTACCTAGAAATGCAGTACAAATGGGAAGATTCACTAATTCAGGTAACAAACATTTACCAAATCCCTATCGTGTGCTGAGTGCCATAGCAGGAAGTGGGGAGGAGATGGCGAACAAGCAAGTACCTGTGACCCTGCCTGGTCTGCTGGATCTGCGTAGCAAAATGCCGGGGGCTGGGTGGCTGAGATGAGATATTTATTTTCCTGTCGTCCTGGAGGCTGAAAGTTCCAGATTAAGAGCTGGTGGGGTCAGTTTCTAGCTGTACCTGACTTGCAGATTCAGCCTTCTCTCTCTATCCTCACATGGCTTCTCTGTGCATGGGGTGGGCAGGGAGGAGAATGCTCTGCTGTCTCCTACAAGGACACTAATCCTATTTCAGGGCCTCACCCTTATGTCCTCATTTAACACTAATTACTTCCTTAGCAGCCGTATCCCTACATACAGCCACACTGGGAGGTTAAGGTTGCAATTCAGGAATCTTGGGGGGGAACACAGACATTCAGTGATGACCTTTCATTTGGCTCATAGTCTAGTGGGGGAGACAGCAGGTGCCTAGTGGAGAACACAGCTTTGCAGGGAAAACTGACAATTAAGAAGAAACAGTTAACTGCAAATTGTGGTAAATGCTGTTGAAGTCAAATACGATAAAGAGATGGCTCTCTAAATTTAAAATGTTTTATTTGGGAAGCAAGAATTGCAGTTTGAGGCATATGCACAAACCTGGTGGTCTTCTGTATGTCCAAAGAACAAAGAGAAGGTTGGAGGTTTTATAAAAAGGAGAAATGTTATATATAGCTCTAAAAAAAAAAAAACCTCATTGGTACTAGTAGAGTTCTGGGGCACTGGAAAGCTCTGATTGGTGAGTGATGGCAGCGGGTAAAACTATTCAGAGTTGTGCAGGTTGTTTCAGTAGCTATTAGATAAACTGGTTTCAGGTTACAGCATGCAGTTTCAGCAGCCAGGCTTGCAGAGAATTACATTCTTGGAGCAATACTATCTGCCCTGAGTGCTCTTTCCCCCTGGTTCTTCAACTTTGATTTAATTGGTGATATGGTTTGGCTGTGTCCCCACCCAAATCTCATCTTCCCATAACCCTACGTGTCGTGGGAGGAGCACAGTGGGAGGTAATTGAATGATGGGGACCGTTACCCTCACGCTGTTCTCATGATAGTGAGTTCTTACAAGATCTGATGGTTTTATAAGGGGCTTTTCCCACTTTGCTCGGCACTTCTCCTTGCTGCCGCCATGTGAAGAAGGACATGTTTACTTCCCCTTCTGCCGTGATTGTAGTTTCCTAAGGCCTCCTCAGCCCTGCAGAATTGTGAGTCAATTAAACTTCTTGCCTTTATAAATTACCCAGTCTTGGGTATTTCTTCATAGCAGCATGAGAATGGACTAATACAGTTGGGTAGGACCTAATTTGTCTGATCGACTTTCGTGAACATGATGCAATAATAGAAAATGATGGAGGTGAGAGGGAAGAGGTGATTTAGATAAATCTGTCAGAGAAGAACTTTGAGGAAGTCTCTCCCCTTCAATTCTTGGTTCAGGAGCCAGCTGCGGGAATACTGATGGATGTGGATGGGGGTGAGGAGCGAGCAGCATGTCCCAGACGGAGCAGGCATTAGGAAGAAGGGTCTGCAGCACAGAGTGGTGGAGAATTTCAGGAGCTAAAAGAGGCCAGGGTGGCCTGAGGAGTTAAGTTATTGTAGGGAACAGAGCCCAGATGAGGGCAGAAGCAGGCCGGGGCCGTGCAGGTCATGGGAAAGAGTTGGGCTGTGATTTAACATGTACTGGGAAGTCACTGAGTGGCTTCAGAAGGATCTGTATGAAGAATGAATGACAGAAAGGCAAGAGAGGAGGCAGGGTGGCCAGTGAGGAGGTGATGGCTGACAAAGTGACAAATGGGGGCTTTGGTTGTTTAGGTGCTGGTAATGACAGAGAGAAGTATATGTGTGTCTGCATGCATCTGTGTGCATGTGTATATGTGCATTCACTCATGTATGTGTATGCGTGTGCAGCCAGTGCACATGTTAACTTGCATGTGTCTGTGCCTGCATGTTTGTATATGCAGGTATGTGTAGGTGGGTCTACCCAGGTGCACACATGTCTGCATGTGTATGTGCAAGCACACAGGTATGACAGAAACAATGACAGAGACAGAGATAGACACAGACAGAGAGCAACAGAGAGAGAAAGGCCCAGTCAATGATCTCTTGAGTTTTCATGCAAATACTACATTAGATCTCATCTCCAAAGATACATCTGACCTACCACAGCTTTGTAAAATTAAAAGCTATTTCTCAGAACCCCTAAGTGGCCTAATCACATATTCATGTATGTAGATATAGGCAGTGACCCATTTCTAGGTTTCTGAACTTGTTGGGGAGAGTGGATTGGGGATGAGGAGTGGTCGGTGGCATCACCAGGTGGCTTCTTCTGGTAAACGAGAATGGGGCCTCTCTCTTGTTGCAGATGTCACCTCAGGTCTTATGAACCAACTGAGTTTCATTTATCTGCTTTTTTTTTTTCAGCAGAAGCTAATAATGATAATGACAGTTATCATCATCATCATCATACCATAATGAGAGCTACCATTTATTAAGCATTTTATGTTACACAATGGTCATAGCAATCCTTCATCCTCACCACTTCCATTCTCATCCAAGCCAGCATCATCTCTCATTTGGAAAACTAGCTTCCTAACTAGTTTCCTGGCCTCTCCACTTCCCTGTTTAAAATCTATTTCCTCACAAAGCAAGTGATGATGTAACTTCCCTTCCTGAAACTTCCTCCCGCTCCAAATTGCCCTGAGAACATATCAGGATTCCTCACCACAACCCGCAAGGTCCTGCATGATCCAGCTCCTGCCCGTCTTCCAGCTTATCTTGTTCACCCCTCTCCCTAGAGTCACGTGGACATTTTTTCCTGCAATAAACTTTGTCCTTTCCCTCCTTGGATATTGCATTTGCTGCTCTCTGTGCCTGCACTTTTTATCCTCTGCTTTTTGTTATGCTGGTCTTAGGTCAAGATTTTTCTGCTCCAGCAACCTCCCCTTGACCACCCTATCTAAAGGAAGCCCCTCTGCTTGCCTAGTTACACTCAGTCATACCCCTGCTTTTTTCATGTTGCTTTTCACAATTTGTAATTATCTTGATTATGTGTGTGTGTCCCCATTGCTGTTATCTCTTCTCACTAGAATTTAAGCTCCATGAAAGTGGGAAGTACTTGGTCACCTTCCTATTTCTTAGGCCTGGCTCATGGTAGGCTCTCAAAAAATATTCAGTGAGTGAATGTGTTATTGCTCTCATTTAACAAATGTGGAGTAAGCCTCAGAGGTCAAGTCCTTTCCTTTGCCTGTATTGGATTTGTATGGGTGCTCTGACAAATTACCACAAACTTAGTGCCATAAAAACAACATACAAATTTGTTCTTATAGTTCTAAAGAACAGAAGCCCTAAATCAGTTTCAATGAACCAAAGTCAAGATGCCAGCAGGACTATGTTTCCTCCAAAGGCATAGGGAGAACCTATTTCCTTTGTCCTTCTTCTTCTTCTTCCCAGCTTCTAGAGCATTCTGTGCATCCCTTGGCTTGTGGCTCCTTCCTTGATATTCCCATAGTGTCTGCTCTCTCTGATTATGCTTCTGTCCCATGGTCTTCTTATTTCTTGTCTGTAGTCAAATCTCCTTTTGTTTTCATCCTATAAGGATACTTGAGATTAAACATAAGGATAATCCAGGATAAACCTCCCATCTCAAGATCCTTAACCACATCTGCAAAGTTCCCTCTAAGGTAATATTTGCAGTTTCTGGGGACTAAGATGTGGATGTATTTGGGAATCATTATTCATCTTTCACAGTCTTCTTTCCTACCCCTAGTGATTCATATCCATCCCACATGTGAGATACATTGACCTCATGCTATAATAACATCTCCAAAAGTCTCAATCCATTGTATAATCAATTCAAGTCCCAAATCTTATCTAAATACTATCAGCTAAAAAGTCCCAGATCCCATCATCTAAATTACCCAAATCAGGTATGGATGAAACCAGAAATACAATTCATTTGAAAAAAAATTTACTTCATGTGTTGATCTCTAAACTAGAAAACAAGTTTCTGTCTCTAAAATACAATAGTGGGACAGGCATAGGATAATAGTTATAAATGTTCTTATTCCAAAAGGGAGAAAATAGAAGAAAAGATTCATCAGCCTCAAGCAATTTAAAAACCCAACCAGACAACCTCATTAGGTTTCCAGGCCTGGGAATAATCCTCTGTGTCTTGAGGCTTCCTCTGGGCTCCAGTTTCTATTTTCAGATTCATCTTCCTTTTTCCTTGAAGGATGGCATGCATTTGGAGCTGAGTAGCTTTATCCACCTGTTTGTGTCTGTAGAATTTTGGGGAATCCAACAACCTTCATTCATTTTGTCCTGTCTCTATCTCTTTCAGTCCAAACTGAAAGTGTCGCTGCTGGTAAAACATTTCTCAAAACCTTGTGGTTTGCTTATGTATATCACGTGGATTCACTTCATTGGATAAGAGGGTCCCACACAGATGCTTCCTGGAAAATTCCATCTCTATTTCTGGATTCTGCTGAGATGGTTGAGGAGATCCATGAATCACATATTGGATCTCTTCAAAGAACTTTCTGTGTAAGTGAATACTTCCAATGGACTAGCAAAAGTTAATTCAGCTACAACCTTGGCTTTCTCTCCAGAGCACGCTTTCCTAAAAATGAACCTCATGATTTAGTGTCTTTGGCAATATGGATGGGCTGAGAATTTCTCAAATCATCAAGCCCTGGTTTCTTTTTACGAAATCTTTCAGTCGATCTCCTTCCTGTCACATTTTACTATAGGTAACAAGAAGAAACCAGGCTGTAACTTTAACATTTTGCTTAGAAATCACCTCATTTAAATATCCAAGGTCATCACTTACAAATTTTGCTTTCTACAGAACTACAGGACACAATTTAGCTAAGCTTTTTGTCACTATGTAAGAATCCCTGTCTTAGTCTGCTTGGATGGGTTATAAGGAAAGACCATAGACTGGGTGGCTTAAACAGCATAAATTTACTAACTCACAGTTATAGAGGCTGGGAAATCCAAGATCTGGTGTTGGCTGATTTGGTTTCTGGTAAGAGCTCTCTTCCTGGCTTGCAGACAACTGCCTCCTAGCTGTGTTTTCATGTGGTCTTTCCCTGGTGTGTGCATGTGAAAAGAGAAAGAGAGCTCTCTCTCTTCCCTTTCTCTCATAAGGCCAGCAGTCCCACCAGATGAGGATTCTACCCTTATGAAATCCTTTAACCTTAATTACCTCCCTGTCTTCAAATGTAGTTTCATTGGGATTTAAAGTCAACATATGAATTTTGGGAATACAAATTTCAGTCCATAGTGATCCCCTTTCTACCTGTTCCTAATAACATATTGATTATTTCTTTCTTAGCTATCACCAGCAGCACCTTTAGTGTTCATATGTCTACCAACAGTCTTTTATGACAATATAGGAATTCTGTAAGCTAAGATAGGCTTTCTCTATCATTCTCTTCACTTCTTCTGAGTCCTCACTGCCTAAGTTTTTAACACCCGTAATTCTACCAACCACCTATTCAAAAAACTCAAGACTTTTTGTATCATATGCCTCAAAGTTCTTGCAGCCTCTGCCCATCACCCAATTCCAAAGCCACTTCCACATTTTTGGATATTTCTTACAGCAACACTACACTTCCAGCGCAAAAATCTGTATTAGTTTCCTGTGGCTGCTGTAACAAATTGCTACAAACTCAGTGCCTTAAAACAATACATATTTATTCTTTTATGGTTCTGGAGTTCAGAAATATGAAATTGGTTTCAGTGGGCTAAAGTCAAGATGTTGGCAGGACCATGCTCCTTCTAGAAACTCTAGGAGAAAATCTATTTTCTTGTCTTTTCCAGCTTCTTGAGCTACATTCATTGCACTCCTTGGCTCATGGACTCTTACTTGATCTTCACACAGCATCTTCTCTCTTTGACCCTGTTTCTGTCACATGGTCTTCTTCTCTTTTGTTGGCAGTCAGATCTCCTTCTGCTTCTCTTATAAGGATTTGTGGGATTATATTTAGGGTTCATTTGGACAGTTCCTTCATTTGCTCATATCTGCAAAATCCTATATAAGGTAATAGTTGTAGTTTATGAGCATTAAAACATGGATCTCTTTGGGGGTTATTACTCAGCCTATCATAGTTATGTACTAATATTCAAACCCAGACCTGTCTGACTTCAGAAGACCATTGACCATTAAGCTGTAGTATTTTCACACATGTATTTCTCTTTCCTGGTTAGGTTAGAGCACCTACCATAAGGCTGTGCACACAATTAGTACTCACTTAGTACTCATCACATAAATGTAACATTCTCTTTTGGGACATTGAGATTTTCTCATTCAATCTAAACTAAAGACCAAGATGTGGCTCCTGGGCCAACCCATTTTCTTCTCCCAAAGAGCATACTATTCTGTCCCAAACAGGACACCACTGATGACTTTGGCTCAATCTGTTTTCTTCTCAAATTCTCTTAACTACCACTTAATAATTTTGTGATTTTTTTCTCTCCCTGCCTTCTTTTTCTTCTTTCATTCCTTCCTTCCTTCCTGGAAAAAAACACCAACTCAAACTATGCTTTTTTCTCTTCTCTCACTCAACAACAACAATCAGCACTTCTGTGACAAAATGTGTGGGTTTCTCCCCACACACTAAGCAGCAATGAATTCTGCAGTGGACACCAGCTGGGTGTCCTCCAGTTCAACTTAACTCTGACTCTGTCTACCTAGAGATGCCCTCTGAAACCACAGGTTGAGGGCTCAGACCCACAAGATCACCTCCTCCTACCCGAGTAGGGAGACAGCATCAGGCCAGAATTAGTTTAACTTTCCTTTTCTTTTTCTTTTTTTTTTTTGAGACAAGGTTCTACTCTCTTAGTCAGGTTGTAGTACAGTGGTGATCCTAACTCTCTGCAGCCTTGAACTCCTGGGCTGAAGAGATCCTCCTGCTTCAGCATCCTGAGTATCTGAAACTACAGGGATGCACTACTGTGCTCAGCTAATTTTTGTAGAGATGGGATCTTCCTATGTTGCTCAGGCTGGTCTTGAACTCCCAGCCTCAAGCAATCCTCCTGCCTCAGCCTCCCAATGCTAGGATTGCAGGTTTAGTTTAATTTAACACTTCTCATCTGGTGTTTGTTGTACATGTTTTCTGAGAAATTCCTGTACCCCCATCCACTCAACATTACTGACTGGAGAAGTGGTTCTCAAACTTTAGTGGGCACAACCACCACCTGGGAAGCTTGTTAAAATATTGATTCCCAAGCCCCATCCCGGAGTGTTGATTTAGGAATCAACATTTTTATAAGTGCCTCAGTGATTCAAATGACATCATGTAAGAGATCATGTATGGTGAATTACTGAGTCCTAAAGCTATAAAACAGACATATTGGACCAATGATCTTTCTCCACAGAGAAATAGCAAACTGTTTCAGTCATCATGTCTTTGGCCCTCAACTGTAACTCCTGTAATTTTCCACTGCCTTCCCCACAACCTATAAAACCAACTCCTATCCCAACCCCCTGCGCTGACGCCCTATTTGGCCTCATCCCACCCACCTGCACCCAGGTGAATAAACAGCCGTGTTGCTCACACAAAGCCTGTTTGGGAGTCTCCTCATTGAGAATGTGTGTTTTAACACTCCTAGTACATCCATGCCTTCCAGAGTCAGTTAACTTTCAAACAACATCCACAAGTGTTTTAGAAATCTCCTGCCTACCCCGACTCAACCTATATCTCTAATGAATCTCTCCGGATACAACACAGAATTGCAAGAAAAACATATATACTTAGAAACTTTTCAGAAAAATTTCTGGAGAAGCCATATTTTTTTTCTTCTCTCTTTCTCTTCCAGTCTAATTCTCCTAAAAGAATTTTAGCTAGCAAATAAGAGGCTAAGAGAGGATATTCAATTTTTTAAATAGCCTTATTATTATAATTTGCATGCCATAAAATTCACCCATTGCAAGTGTGCAATTAAATGACTTGAGTAAATTTATAATTGTGCAATCAACACCACATGCCAGTTTTGAACATTTTAACACACCTAATAGTCTCCTCCTGCCCATCTGCTATCCCCAGTCATACCATCCTAACAGCCCTAGGCAGCAACTTCCTTGTGCTCTTTGACTTTATAAATTTGCCATTTTTAGACATTTCATACAAATGGATTCACACAATATGTAGTTGTTTGCATTTGGGTTCCTTGACTTAGGATATCATTTTTGAGGTTCATCCATGCTGTAGAATGTTTTCAGGTTCATCCATGCTGTAGAAACAAACCGTTGGTTTGTTTCTTTTAATTGCAGTTTGATATTCCATTATATTGGTATGCTGTATTTTGTTTATCCATTTACCAGTTGATGGATCTCTAGACTGGTTTTAGTTTTGGCCTATTATGAGTCATGTTGTCATAAATATTTGCATACATTTTTTTTGTGGACAAATAATCTAGAAGTAGAATAGTTCAGTTGTATGTCAAATAGTTGATTCTTTTAAAATTTATTTTATTGTTATTAAATTAAAAAAATTTTTTTTGCTTAAGTGATGTATCCTCAACAGTTGATTCTTTTTTTTAAATTGTACTTTAGGTTCTGGGGTACATGTGCAGATCATGCAAGATTGTTGCATAGGTACACACATGGCAATGTGGTTTGCTGCCTCCATACCCCCGTCACCTACATCTGGCATTTCTCCCCCATGTTATACCTCCCTGACCTTCCCACCCTCCCACTGTCCCTCCCTTGGCCCCACCAACAGACCCCAGTGTGTGATGCTCCCCTCCGTGTGTACATGTGTTCTCATTGTTCAATGGAGTGAGTGAGAACATGGGGTGTGTGGTTTTCTGTTTTTGTGTCAGTTTGCTGAGAATGATGGTTTCTAGATTCATCCATGTCCCTACAAAAGACACGAACTCATCATTTTTTATGGCTGCATAGTATTCCATGGTGTATATGTGCCACATTTTCCTTGTCCAGTCTATCATTGATGGGCATTTGAGTTGGTTCCAGGTCTTTGCTATTGTAAACAGTGCCGCTATGAACATATGTCTGCATGTGTCTTTATAACAGAATGATTTATAATCCTCTGGGTATATACCCAGTAATGGGATTGCTGGGTCAAATGGAATTTCTTTTTCTAGGTCCTTGAGGAAGTGCCACACTGTCTTCCACAATGGTTGAAGTAGTTTACACTCCCACCAACAGTGTAAAAGTGTTCCTAATTCTCCACATCCTCTCCAGTTCTGTTGTCTCCAGATTTTTTAATGATCACCACTCTAACTGGTGTGAGGTGGTATCTCAATGTGGTTTTGATTTGCATTTCTCTAATAATCAGTGATGATGAGCATTTTTTCGTATGTTTATTGGCCACGTATATGTCTTCTTTTGAAAATTATCTGTTCATATCTTTCGCCCACTTTTTGATGGGTTTGTTTGTTTTTTCTTGTAAATCTGTTTTAGTTTTTTGTAGATTCTGGATATTAGCCCTTTGTCCGATGGGTAGATTGCAAAAATGTTTTCCCATTCTGTTGGTTGCCAGTTCACTCTAATGATTGTTTCTTTTGCTGTACAGAAGCTCTGGAGTTTAATTAGGTCCCATTTGTCTATTTTGGCTTTTGTTGCCAATGCTTTTGGTGTTTTAGTCATGAAGTCCTTGCCT
>CAUYLG010073796.1:0-16847 GCA_963573385.1 Cacajao melanocephalus | reverse complement strand
TGTGGATTAAACCACCTGTCTAATTAGAAATTGCTGACTTTCAGATTGGATCACAGTGAACTACCTGCTTGTTGGTGATGTATTTTGTTCTGATTCTTAGATTACCATTTGCAGAAGCCCCTTCCCCACAGAGCTTGGCCTTCCCGGGTTCAGCTGTGCTTACTGTGAAACTCTCGGTCCTCAGCGCTTCCAATTGCTGTTCTCCTTGTAGGGGTGGGACCAGCGGAGCCTGACTCAAAGTGTGCCCAGTTGCGTATACTCCGCACTGAGAAGCGCTGCGCCGCGCCGGGGCGCCAGCAAAACAGCTGCGCCGGCCAAAAGAGTCGCGCTGGCGACACGTGTGGCTCCTCCGCCAGGAATCTCCCAGTTTGTGGGCCACAGAAATTCGTCTGAAATTGCGGCGTCCACTCGCTCTCTGTGCTTTCACTGGGAGCTACAATCCTGAGCTGTTGTTAATCGGCCATTTTGGATCTCTCTCGGTATTTTCTTTTAAATGAAGATTTCTTTTTGTTGGCAGTCTTAGAGTCTTGGGCTGTCTCATCATTGGGTCTTTCTCTCTTTTCAAAGAGGCTCTCCGGTGACATTTGTTTTTCACTCATTTTGGCTCGGATTAGCTTGTGGGCTTACCAAAACTGTGACTGAGACAAGTGTACAGTGCAGGAAAGAGGCAGAGATGGAAGTGGTAAATATAATAATGGGCAGGCCACGCACAGACTGAAATAAGTGTCAGATTCTAATTAAAGCCTGCCACTAGATGCAGCTGTTCAATCAAAGTCCATCAACTCACTTACTATAAAGCCTGACACCAGATGCAGCTTAATTATCATTTGCCACTCACTGATAGGATTTTGATATGAGTCCACAAGCAATTGATTGATTAATGTCTCTGTTCAGTCACACCTCTCTGCTAATGTTAATCTGTATTTGCAGCCACTCCCTAGCATCACTGCCTCAGCTCCACCTCAGATCATCAGGCATTAGATTCTCATGAAGAGCGTGCAACCTAGATCCCTCACTTGCACAGTTCCCAATAGGGTTTGTGCTCCCATGAGACTCTAAGGCTGCCACTGATCTGACAGGAGGCGGAGCTCAGGTTGTCATGTGAGTGATGGGGAGTAGCTGTAGATACAGATGAAACTTTGCTCACTCGCCTGCCACTCACTTGCCTGCTGTGAGGCCCAGTTCCTAATAGGCCAAGGAATCATATTAGTCCATGGCCTGGAGGTTGAGGACCCCTTTTCTAGACTACCCACAACTGGTAGTTTTTTTTTTTCCTGAACACTTCTATTTTATTTCTTATTTATGTTTTTTTTTCAACTTTTAGGTTCAGCAGGTTTGTTACATGAGGTTTGAGGTATGAATTATCCCATCACCCAGATAGTGAGCATAGTACTCAATAGGTAGTATTTCAGCTCTTGCCCCTCCCACCCTGAACACTTTTAAATAGTTTGAATTTTTAGCTATTATTATGCTACTGAAGAATTTTTAAAATGGAAAGTCATGATAAAGCAGTTCTCTTTTATTTTGATCTATTTAGAAACAAAAGTCCCTTGCACACATTTCAGTTCCTGAATAACTGGGCATTTATTCATATTATAACTACTTAAATATCAATTTCATAACAAACAGAGACGTACTGGGAAAATGACAGAATTTATAGCCAGAAGGTCTGCGTTTGAGTCTCAGCTCTATCCTGAATGAATTCTTTGACCTTGCTAGATTAGGAGGCTCAGAGAGATTATGTGACCTGCTCAGTATAGCAGAGCATTGCCAAGACCTAGAATCTGTGCTCCAGAAAACCAAGCCCATATTCTGAGTTCCTTAGACTCCTTTGCTTTATAAACTATAATTCCCTTGAGTTGTTGGCTAACATCATGCTAACGTTAAAACAGAAATCTGGGGGTCCTACTGATTCTCTTCAGGCTATTGTGACACAAAAGAATGTAAAGAGGCCCATATCTTGATGACATATCTTTTTAGCTAAAAAATGTGCTTATTATAGCCTGTAACTTCTCAGTTCACTTTAACTGCAGTCTCATGACTGACACAGATGTTATTGCTCCCCAATTACAGTGTTTTCTGCTTGGAGGCATCTTGTCCTCTGTAATAGATCATGGGCCAGAGCCCCAGTGCTAAACATTAGCCAATAATTTATGATCATACCTTCTGAGCAGAGAGGGCAGCCATAGCTCACTTTGGACTTGGAAAAGCACTCCAGGTTTTCCCCCAGCTCTTTTTTTTCCTCTTTTCTTTTTTGGCATTTGCTCATTACTATATCTTTTCAATTTAGGGATGGCCTGGATCCTGCCATGTAAATCAAAGAAGAGAGGGCCTGACTCAGCCGCCTAGCCTGAGTCACCTGGAACCCATTAGGATACAGGATCATAAACACCTCTATTTTCCCTTCAGAGAGAGACCAGAACCACTGGAGTTAAGCTACCTGCATAAGAGTTGAGTGCGATCAGCTGTACTTAATCTTTAAATGTCCAACCCACTGATAACCTTTGGTTTGCTTTGATAACTATGAAATAAATTCTCACTGCATTGGATACCGGCATTCTGGTTTTTATTCAAGGCTGTAGTGCAGATGTCATGGAATTTTGGACTGGACAGCAGTCCTTGGAGATCTCTGGGCCTGGTTACTGGCTTTCAGGCACTTAATTTCTAAGCCTTCCTCTGCCAACTCTAAATTTCTTTAGAAAATGACATGGCATTTGTGCATTACCAAGCTTTAGGTACTTTATGGGGTAAAAACCATTTGGAGGTGGAGGAAAGGGGAAAAAAAGAAAGAGCCATCAAATCCAAAGCTTTACAACATAGTGTAACAGAAAGAATGCAGTTGAAGTTTTGAACGTGTTGGGTTTGAATTCAACTCTTGTGTTCTTGCCCCTCCTTCCGTCTCCCCTCTCCCATCCCCCAGCAGTGAGTTCTTGGGAAAACGATATTAACTCTTTAGGCCTCTTTTGTTTTTTCCTCTGTAAAATGAGGACAGTGTTCAGTGCCTCTCAAACTTGCATGTATATATCAACCACTTGGGGATCTTGTTTAAATGCAGATTCTGATTCAAGCAGGGCTGGAGTGGAACTCTAGAGTCTACGTTTCTAAAAAGCTCCCAGTGGATGCCAACTCTGTGGGCCCGAGGACCATGCTATGAGTAGTAAAGGACTAAATCCGTGGTTCTGGCTAAATTACATAAGGAGCAGTTAAAAACACTGATGGACTCATTTAAAAACAGTTAACTCGGCATCTCTGTTGGTGCAGTCCAGACACTGAGAATCTTAAAAACTCTCAGGTGATTCTGATTTCGTGGCTGAGAACCATAAGCCTAGGTCAATGATTCTGAAATTTGAGTGTGCATCAGAAATGCCTGCAGGACTTGTGTGAAAATACAGGTTTCTGGGTGCCACCCCTGGAACTTTCGATTCAGTGAATCTGGGCAGGGCCTCTAAATTTGCATTTCCAAAGTGATGTTGATGCTGTTGGTCTGGAGACCACACTTTGAGAAAACTGGTCTAAATGATCACTAAGGTCTCTTTCAGCTCTGAACATAGATGATACCATCAAAAACTTTTTTCTATAGCACTTATTCAAATATAGATTATTTGTGACTATATTGTGTGAGTTTTGAAGTCAATTACTCAGTTTAGCCAAGGCATCTGTTCAAAACATGGACTTCTTTGTTTTCATTTACTTTTCAAATACTACTTCTTGTTCTGTCCTGGTTATAAACATAAAACATGACCACTATAAAAGCTGTGGAAAAGAAAGATAAATATAATGAAGAAATTAAAAAATTTCCCATATAACAAATTATATTCCCATCTGGTATTTTCTTTTTATGCAAGCAAATATATATTTAAACAGTTATAATAGTCCATACAATTTTACCTTCTATGTAAATTGTTAAGTGTGGGTTCTCAAGTGCTGTATCTGGATTTATATCCTGACTCTAACACCTAATATGCTTGAGGATCTTGATCAAGTTCCTATTTCTCTGTGTTGAACTTTTTTCATTTGTAAAATGGAGACAATAATAGTGCTTACCTTGTAAAATTTGTTTTGAGGATTAGTGTATACATATAAAGCTGTTACAAGAATAGCTGGCTCATAATACTCTATAAATATTAGTTTTATTATTATTTAACATAATGACAAGATTTTTTTCATAATCAAAAGTTAAAAAGACTCTATAAACATAACCTTTTGTAGACTTTCAACTATTCTCTAGTATGACTATCCTTACACTAATTTATTTACCTATTTTCTTATTTCTGTTGATTATAATACTCTTCTGAAAATCTTTGTATGTGACTTTTTGCTCATAGACACGAATTTCCTACAGGTGGTAAGGATTAAATCAAATAGGTGTCACTAAGGATCAAATTACAAATCACTTGTAGTGACCAAATTAATTATAACAAAATGCAGATTTAGGGTTCTTTGTACATATGTACAGCCCTTTGATGATATATTTCTGGAATGTAGGAACAGTTAAGGCTATGACTTGTTATTGATAATTAGCCTGTGCTGGAAATGGAAGTGGGTAGAAGAGCTTGTTGCTGCTTTCTCTTCATCCCAAACTATTTATTAATTCAACAAGAATCAAAGGGTACTGTGGGGCACAACAAAGGGAAGACGGCTTAATCCTGTTCTTGTTTATCTTTGAGTTGTAGAGGTCAGAGTCAAATAAAGCTGTCTTAGGCTTTGGTTGTGGGTTACTGTTAGTGAAAATAGGACATACATTTATGTTAAAGGTAATAGCTCTACCATTTATATTTAGCAAAAGGTCAAAGAATACTTGGCAGATCCTCATAGTAGACATTTCTATCATCATTTGTGAGCAAATTAATATTATATATATTCATGAGCTATCATAAAACTTAGTATTGGGCTAAATTAATTTATGTTCATTTTATCATAATTCTTTACATAAATATTTTCACTCTGAATTTATGTCATATGATGGAGGCATTATGGAATAGCAAAAGTGCATGAATATTGAAGTCACATAGACCTCGGTTCAAATCGGCTCAATTGCTTATGAATTATGTAATCTTGAGATAAAAGATCCTGCATGTTACTTTTCTCGTCTATAAAATGAGTGTTTGTGTGTGTGTATGCACGTAAATCTCTGTCTATCTACCTAGATATAATTCTAAATTAGCAAGTAAACCATGTACAAATTAATCAAGTATATTATTAGAGCAATTAGGCTGTAGTTTGGTATCCAGGAGACTATACAAGCTTGAAATTAGAAGTTTTTGAAATTCATAAGTTAAAAAAATGGGCCGGGTACAGTGACTCATGCCTGTAATCCCAGCACTTTGGAATGCTGAGGAGGTCGGATCACGAGGTCAGGAGTTTGAGACCAGCCTGGCCAACATGGTGAAACCTCGTCTCTACTAAAGATACAAAAAATTAGCTGGGTATAGTGGTGCATGCTTGTAATCCTAGCTACTCAGGAGGCTGAGGCAGGAGAATCACCTGAACCCGGGAGATGGAGGTTGCAGTGAGCCAAGATTGCCCCACTGCATTCCAGCCTGGGCAACAAAGCAAGACTCCATCTCAAAAAAAAAAAAAAAAGAATAATGTCTTAGATGAATTTTAGTGATTAATAAGCCAAATTATACTTTAACCAGTGCTGTAATTGATTTACATAAAAGTATGAGATCAAATATGCCTACCTTATGATATTCCCCTTTCCCCTTCGGTATCAAAAAATGGAATGAGGTCCTTTTCTCTAGACTGATGCCTCTGTAATCCAGCTCTGTCCCCAGCCTATTCAGATGACTTCCTTGTATTACCAGCATGACCCTTCCATAGTTAGGCCAGTACTGTCTGTATTTTGGGACCTTCCCTTGCTTATTCTCACCTTTCTGTAGATTTCTGTTTTCAGGGAGCTAATAGTCTAGTGAAGAAGAAGGACATCAAACTAAGTAATTATTGAAAAGAGGGATGAGTATTGTATGGAAATTTACAGAGTGCAACAACAATAGAGAGCCAGGGGACCTAATCTGGCATTTCTGAGAAACACCATTTATTCATTCAACAAATACTTGATAGACCCTTAGTATGGAGCAGACATGTATTAGATCTAGTTGGGTATTTAAAAGTAAATGTTACAGACATGGTCTGTAAAAATGATGTGTAGTTGGAACTGAAAGATGAATAAGATTTAACTAAGTGACGGGAGGTGAGAGATGAAGATGATTTTCGGAGATGGCAGGAGGGCTGAGTGATCGTTTAATGTGGGGCAAAAGCAAATGAGTTGAGTCAAAACTGTATTGAGCAGCTGGGTCAACGGGGGTACCATTTAATGAAATGATGGAAAGCAAGTTTGGAGATTCATTTCTTTATTCCACAGTTACTTATTGATTGTATTTTATGTGCCTGACTCTGTTCTAGGCATTAGGAATAAAACAATAAGAAGACCAAAATTCCTGCCATGTAGTCTACAATCTATGGAGGAAAATAGACAATAAAATATATAGTATCTCCAATATTGCTAAGTGTTATAAAGACAAAGAAATCAGGAAAAGAGGTTAAAGAATGCTAGATCAGTGGGGGTGTTGCAATTTTGTCAGAGAAAGCCTGACCAACAGGTGATACTTGACTGAAGTCTTCAGGGATGGGAGAGAATGAGTGCTTATACTAGGTGGAAAAATAGGAAAAACAAGTGCAAAGGGTCCTGTGTTGAGAGCATGGCTAGGGTGGTGAGTTGAGGGACAGTAGTAGGAGATAATGTCAGGGAAGCAGATGAGTGGAGAGGGTTTATGCAGGGTGTTGCAGGCATTATAATGCCTTAGGCTTTTACTTAGCAGATGGGTAGACATTGAAGGGTTTTGATCAGAATGGTGCGTTTTAAAAACAAAACTATGACCAAGTTCATTTAAACATGTGCATTAAAAATATATTTCTCTTAGTTTAGCTTTGAGCATGCTAATTTTTGAGACCCAAGAGATGTCCAATTCAGAGATAATTAGATACATGAGTCTGGAGCTCAGAAGGTGGTCTGCAGAGAGACATGTATGTGTGGGTCATCAGTAGTTCAGTGACAACCAAAACATCAAGCCATGGGGATTGATGAGACCATCTAGGAAAGAGTGCAGAATGCAAGGCACAGTTGTCTTGGGATGGCACCTTGAGGGGGTTGGGAGAAGAGCAGGACTCCATAACTGAAATGGCAGAAAGCAGGAGAGAACTTGAAAGACAGTGATGTCAGGAAACCCAGGAAAGGACTCTGAGAAGGATAGGGGATAAACAGTGCCTAAAACATGTTGGGAGGTCACAATAGGACAGAAAAAAGTTGATTACACTAAATAATGTGGGGAACATCGATGACCTTGGCCAAAGCAGCTTTGACGCAATGTTGAGGAGGATGATGGAAGAAGAAGGTAAAGAAGTTGATGAAGCAAGCCCAGGTAACCCTTCTAACTTTGGCTGCCTAGGAAAGCAGAAGACAGGATAGCAGCTGAAGGAGGAGTTTTGTAAGGTGAAAAAGACTTAACTATAAATTTCATGTTGATGAAAAGAAGGTATCACTGGAAAGAAGGAAGTTTAAATCTCAGAGAGTGGGAGTGATAGATGAAGTGAAATTCCCAAGAGGGTAGGCAGGAGGAAATGAGACCTAGAGCAGAGTGGAGGGGGGATTAGACTGAGATGGAGGGAGGGACACTTGAGAGACCAACACAGAGATGGGAGACTGGCTGCTAGTTGGCGGGAGTGGGAGGCCTCCGTAGTGTTTTACAATATGTAATTGTGACATGTTCTTATGGTGGGTCAAACATGGGGGAATGGGTGGGGCTTCTGGCTGCCACATGATAGAGCTGTCAATTACTCCGCTGTCCCAGGAGCCCAAGAAGATGGACTACTATTATTTTTAAAATATCTAATATCCTTTATTAAACATCGCATATAGCCACTTGTGTTTGGGTTTACACCTACAACTGCAGTGTGACTTGCTATGTTTTGCAAATTCCATCATTAGTTTTATAATTTTATAACCACTATGGATGTCACAAAATCAGTGATAAATGCTTGATAACTGTTGGATTCAGCAAAGAAGTTGCTACGTCATTTAAGAAGAGTTATAATTCTGACATGAATTATTAGTTTATTTTCATTAACAAGAAAAATGAAAGTGAAACAACAAAGATATTTCTTAAACATTTTTTTCATGGTTTGAATTTTTTTTTGATGGACCTATTTGTAAGTGTAATTTCTTTTTGCTTATAAAATTTCAATGGATCATCTGACAGGATCTGGCCTAATATCGTTTTGTACTGATTATTATTTAAGTTCAACACGTATTTTGCAACAGTATTCTTGCAAGGATTCATATTACATTCTTTTAGAAAAACTTGCATTAAACTAATTTTTTTTTGAGATGGAGTCTCGCTCTGTCTCCCAGGCTGGAGTGCAGTGGCGCGATCTCGGCTCACTGCAACCTCCGCCTCCCATGTTCAAGTGATTCTCCTCTCTCAGCCTCCCGAGTAGCTGGGACCACAGGTATATGCCACCATGCTTGGCTAATTTTTTGTGTTTTTAGTAGAGACAGGGTTTCACTGTGTTAGCTGGGATGGTCTTGATCTTCTGACCTGGTGATCCACCTTTCTTGGCCTCCCAGAGTGCTGGAATTACAGGCTAAACTAAATTTTATAATGGAATTTCTACATTAATTTTTTAAGTATATGACAAATTTGTTAGCTTTATTTACTATTTGATCAAATGGAATTTTCCCAAGTCTCTCTGATATCCATTTAGAAAATGAATATAGCTTAGAAAATTCAACATATTTCTTCTTTTTTTTTGTTTTGCTTGAGAGGATCCACTTCAACAGGTGTACGTAAGAAGAAATCTGAACTTAAATGTATACCTGCCTTCAGTTAATTCAGTGTTACCAAATATTTTGATTACTTGATCTTTATTTTTTATCTTTAGTTTCACCATTTGTTCCACACAGGAGAATTACAAAGGATTTCCCCCCACATATATATAGGGAAAAGCATGAAACAAACCATACAATGTCTAATAACTCTTTAAGATTCAATCCTAAGCTTACTTTCAACAAAACTACCTTGAGTTCAAAGGAGCTGTTTACATTGATGAATTAATCTTGCCAAACCATTTCTATCCTTGAGTCAAGTTAGACAAGTTCAACATGAAGTGAGGGTTAAAAAAGAAAATTTGTGTTTAAAAGTATGGCTTACCCCCTGCCTTGCCCACCCCCTTCACTTTTTCCCTGAGGAGATGGCTGTTATTTTTTTTTCATGTCACTCGGTACAAAAAAGTCACTTGGTACAACTAAGTCATTTCAAGGTAGATTGAAAAAGTTTTTAATGTGCCTGGCTCTAAGGCCTGACATAAGAAACAGACATGGAAAATGGTCAATTTCAAAAACCATCAAATCCTTCTCTTAAAGGGGTTTGTGCCCCTACCTTTAGCTTTGTTTTGGTTTCTTTGTGAGAAGCTGGACACACACAGCTCTTTTATCTAATGACGTTTGATAATTTGGGAGAAGTTTTAAGGGACTGGGACATATCATCTTTAGAGGGTATGTTAGGATCTGCCTTCTCAAAGAAAGAGAGCGTTTGGTTCAACAAAGTGTTATTCACAGGGAGAGACTGGATGATCCAAAAATAGTTGACCTTTGGAGTTAAGCCATTGCCTTTTTAAGTCTGAAGTCACAGATACACAATTGTATTAATTAGTGTCTGGGGAAGCCTTTACTTTATCATGTTAAAAAAAAAAGTGGTTTCCCTTGTATTCTGTTTATGAGATTTCAAGACTCCTCCATACTGGAAATCTGAAAAAAATTACATTATAAATCATTTGGAATTTTCTCTTTGTAGAACTAAGCAACATGTCAAACATTTCATATGTCTTGTGACTCAGGCACCTACTTAACGCTTTCTCCTTTTCTGTTTGATTATAAAAGGAGTTCTTGAATCAGAAAATTAAGACATTTGCTAGTTTTCTCCGGAGCTTTAATCAGTTGGCATCAGACAAGTACTTTTATTTTCCTAGCCTTGAAACCTTTCTGTATGGGGCATGAGAGAAATAGTTGAAAATGTCTTCTTGGTTAGCAAATACGTCTTTGCTCTTTTTGTTTTCTGTTTCTTTTCTGTTTTCTTAGCCTGCCATCCTCCCTTTCCCCTCAAACATATACTCACATGCACACCCCCAAAGTTATTACTCCTTTTCTTCCATCGAGGGTGGAAAAAAGCTCTCAGACTGGGCTGGTTGATTTGTAGTCACTGTCCATGACTTGGGTGAGGACACAGTCTGAGTGTCCTCTGGTTTCACAGCCTGTAAGTATAGATGAGATCTCGGAGCATTCAAACCTGGACTCTACGGACCATAATTTTCACACTTAATCATGCTGAGCAGTAATGCAAAGTTCTCCTATGCATTTCTGGAAGTTCCCAGGGGTGCTTGCGTTTTACCAGACTGCATCAGTGCCGCCTGGGAAGGCCCTGTGGGCCTTGGTAGTGGTCTCCTTGGGCACCTGCTATGCTCAGCCTGGCTCCCTCCAGGGCTCTGCTGTTTCGCTCACCATTCCTCCTTGCCAGGGCAGCCCTACCCTTATCCAGAGGCTGTTTCTCAATTTTCTTTTGGCTTTTGCCTCTAATCCCACTTCTTCAGAGCATCACAAAGCTCAGTTAACAAGACTGCATGGAACCAGATGTCTCCAATTCCCTGCTTCTGTGCAGGTCACAAGAACCTTTTCTTTAGTCTAATGCACAAGGCCTCAGACAGAGCAAACTCATACAAAAGACCAGAATCCCAGATTAGATTTATACTTTGATACAGTAATTTTTAGCCCTCTAACATACAATGTGAATTTGGAATATAAAATATCGTTCTTAAACATCTACTTTGTATTCCATACTGTGTTAGGTACTTACCTTTGTCATTTCATTTAATTCCTATAACCCTTTGTATTATGTTGTTTATTATTGTTATTCCCATTTTAGAGATGAGAAAACCGAGACTCAGAGGTAATAAGGAATTCACATACCAAACACTGCAGAGCTGCTAAGGGTGAACTTAGGATCTGGTTGCAGGGTCCATGCTCATCCTCTCAAACAATCCTTCCCATTTTGGAAAACAAGTTATATGTACTTTCATCTTAGCAAAACATACCGTAGCTTTTAAGAAGAAAAATCGTTCTAAAAAAGACACAACTCAATGTTTAAAATAAGCTTAAAATTGCTTAAAATGGCTATCAATTTTAAAAAGACACTTTTAGCTAAAGCAGGTGAAGTGGTGTGTTTATAAATGATCACCGACACTCTAGTTTTAGATATTTGCAAAAAAAAAAGTGACAGAATTTGTGTGAAAATGCTTAGAAGGCACCATGTTATGTTAAGATTACACATGAGAATGAGCAAGGAGCTACATTTTTACATGGAATTTACATTATCCTAGTCATCTGTCTGAAACAGACTTGTAGGCCGGTTGAGATATTTGTATGGTATTGTGAATCTTTACCTGCTAGATGTATAAACAGAAACTCAGACTTCTGTGGCTGCCAATCTGACACTTTCACCAAATTGCCTTAAAAGATTCTATTTGAGGAACTTATTATTTTGTAGAAGATCTTTTCATTCTTGTTCCAGAAGCCAAAACCCTTGAGTGGCTCTTCTGCTGTTGAATGAAATATAATATGAGAGAAGTAATCTTGCAATAATTCCTGTAACTGTGACTTGGGAAAGGGAAGGGAGTGGAGCTTTGCAGACAGCTCACCCCGCAGGGAAGGGCAGTGGGGGTGGAAAGGTGGGAGGGGGGATCCTGTGCAGAAACCAAGGTGGGCCTGGGGACACAGGGAGGCAATCTCAGCCAGACAGAACTCCTTTCCTGGTGAGGGATGAGGAGTGTGGGGCTCAGTATTGATCATTTGGTTCCATTACTGAGAGCTGTTAGAATGTTGTTTCACCTTTCTATGTAAAATATTCTAGTTTTACTTTCTATTTGACTTCCTTTGGAATGAGACGGAATGAGGGATAACCTACATGTTAGAGCTTACAAAGGGCTTTCTGAGGCTACATCCTTTCTAATTCTTAAAGTAACATATTGTTATTTATTTATTATTATTTTTTAGCTGACGGAACATGTGATTTAAAGAATTAGTGACTCAGAGGTGCTTGCAGGAATCGAGGAATCCCCAGGCCGAATCCCTCCCTCCAAAGACCCAGAATTCTTTCACAAACCCGGGAGTACGTCCACTTCTCCCTACACCCATGGCTTTAATGGGTGCCAAAACGCCACACTGAATGCAACTGTAATATAGGATTAATATACTCAAAGGCACTTAAGATAAATGGCTTTATTAAAAAGAAAGAAAAAACAAGAAGCACTAAGAATGGCACGTCTTTCTAATATCTCAATCTTCTACCAGTAGTCACCCCACTATTCTAACCTGCTGTTTCAAAAGAAAATCATCTTTGATGGCCTTTCCTCCTTGTTTGCTGGTCTTTAACTGCCCTATATGACTGGTCCTATGGGTCCCATGTATAGTGAGAATATGCAGTTTTTGGTTTTCTATTCCTGTGAAAAATCAGTTTTGATCAAGAGTTCTGACACATCTGCAAAGACAGTGGAAATAAAATTACTTCTGAAATTGCGGTTTTCCTTCACTAGTTTAGAACTAACATAATAAGAGAAATGTTTGAATGCCCAACTTAGTAGCAATTCAAATTTCCACAAGAACAAGAAACCAAGTGGAAGTTCAAATATAAGCCATGCCCTAAAGTTGCCATCAATAATCCCTGAAATGAAAACAATGAAATTGGAATATTGTTTGGGTTGCCCTCCCACTTGGTAACTGAATGAGGAACCAGCCTATTTTCATCATTTACAGTTCAAAACTAACGAAGTGGAGAAAGTCCAACAGAAACTGGGCAGTGACGTTTGCTCCTTTGTCAATGACAAAATCATGTAGCAATTTCCTGGCCTGCAAAAACATCCCAATAAATCTCTTCTGTATATCATTAGGAAGAAGTTTTGTGGAGCTGGGTGGACTTCAGAAGGCTGCTAACCTTGAGCGGCTCTGCTGTGATCCTGCCCTTATTGCTCAATGGAAAATTTAGCAGAATCACCGAGTAACAGGAGACTAGGTTCAGGGCTGTAAATCTCCAAGAGATGCTCACTGACATCCCCGGTTCTCTGCAGAGTGAGTCTAACAAGGTCATTCTTGCTAAGCTTCCTTTCAGTTGGAGGCTACAGCTCACTGTCAGGCCTAGAGCCAGGCTCTCTATCATCGAGAAAACCCAAGGGTCAGGGATGCAAGGCCATGAAAGGTAACTTTTAGGCCTGGCCCCAGTGTCAAATGGAGCCTGGGTGGAAGCCCCATACAGAATGTCAGCCCCTTGGAGGCCCCTGATTCTTTTTTGCACCTGCTGTCTTACCACTCAGTCTTCCGGGGACTTCCCACATTCATTGCATCGAATATAAACTTCCGGCCACTGTCTTCAACATCTTCTCATTTTACTTCAAACACCGGAGCATACCTTTGACTCACTCTTGGATCTAGCCACAGTGTTCTTTTGATATCTGTACGTGGCATTCTCCCTTCTAAAGCTTTCTTACCCATCAATGTAGTGACTGAGTTCCTTTCCTTAGAATTGTTGGAGGTGACAGAAGTACAAAAGAAAGAGACTAGCAGGGGCCAGAGGCTTATTTGGGAGCCCTTTTGTAGCAATAGTGGGAGAGGAGGTGATAATCCAGTCAAGACAAGATATCCAGGCCGGGCTTGGTGGCTCACACCTGTAATCCCAGCACTTTGGGAGGCCAAGGTAGGTGGATCACCTGAGGTCAGGAGTTCGAGACCAGCCTGGCCAACATGGTGAAACCCTGTCTCTACTAATAATACAAAAATTAGCTGAGTGTGGTGGCACATGCCTGTAATCTCAGCTACTTGGGAGGCTGAGGCAGGAGAATCTCTGGAACCCAGGAGGCAGAGGTTGCAGTGAGCTGAGATGGCGCCATTGCACTCCAGCCTGGGCAACAAGAGTGAGACTCTGTCTCCAAAAAAAAAAAAAGAAAAAATAAAAGAAATTCAGTCAGCAGGAAGATGGGGCTCACTCTACCTGAGGAGGTAGGACAGTGTCTTGGAGCTGCTGCAGAGCTGCAATGGGAGGATTAGACACTCTGGAGCACGGGTGCTCTGCATTCATCGTTTATAGACACTGACATGTTATTTCAGTTGCTCTTCACTGCAGTGTCATGAGTAGACAAAGCAGGCATTATCGTTCCCATTTTTGAGGTGAGATAACTGAGACTCTGAGAGATTATATGACCTTGCCCAGTAAGTTTGAACCCAAGTGTTGTCATTATCAACTACATACTGTATATTTTATGTCAGGGTCAACAGTTTCTTATGTAAAGGCCCAGATTTTAAGTGTTTTAAGCTTTGTGGGCAACATGGTCCTTATTACCACCGGTCAACTCTGCCATTGTAGCACACAAGCATTCATACACTACATTAAAACGGGCATGGCTGTGTTCCAATAAAGCTCTATTTACAAACATAGGTAGTAGGTTGGATTTGGACCCTATCCCATGCCATAAAGCTATAACTGATCTTATATCAAATGTAAAGATTCATAGGCTATTCAATACATTTGTGCATTTTAATTCTCAAAAAGTAAATATTGGCCAGGTGCGATGGCTCACGCCTGTAATCCCAGCACTTTGGGAGGCTGAGGCGGGCGGATCACAAGGTCAGGAGCTTGAGACCATCCTGGCTAACACGGTGAAACCTTGTCTCTACTAAAAATATAAAAATTAGCCGGGCATGGTGGCATGTAGCTGTAGTCCCAGCTACTGGGGAGGCTGAGGCAGGAGAATTGCTTGAACTTGGGAGGTGGAGATTGCAGTGAGCCAAGATTGCGCCACTGCATTCCAGCCTGGGTGACAGAGCAAGACTTTGTCTCAAAAAAAAAAGTAAATATTAAGTAACAGAGTGTAAAGGAACACAGCCTAAATGAATGTGATTCATGGAACAAGGAGAGCGCACAGGGAAGTGAGTCGAGTTGTGCTTACCTAGCAGTGAGGTGGCAGGAGCTGCAGAGACACTCATAGAGGATGAGGGAGGAGGGTGATGCTGGGTAGTTGATTTTCCAGCTGCCTCTGCTGTGTGACTGCCCTGGGCCCCCCACGGCTCTCTTCTCCGCTCTCTACCTTACTGGTCAGGCCTCTGCATTTTCTATTCTGAACACCTCTCCTAGAACCTCTCATCTCCCTTCTGATACGACAAATACCCTACACTCTGCTTCCTGAAGGGAAGATGCAGGCTCTGCCCTAAGGTCAGGCAAGGAAGTCCTGGCAGGGAAGAGGAACTAGGAGACTTGACACGAATAGTTCTTTATTTCTTTCACTTACATCTGGCTGAGCCCAGTGACCTTATTATTTGGTGACACATTTCTGTCCACCTGGCTGGTTAGCTCCACCAGTAAGACTAGGAGGGTAAACAGGAGAAACTCTAAGAGCAGAATTCACTCTTTGAACATGGTACATTTCGTACTTTCTTTTTTTCTTAATTTTTTTTTGGAGACAGTGTCTTTGTTGCCCAGGCTGGAGTGCAGTGGCGTGGTCTTGGCTCACTGTAGCCTCTGCCTCCTGGGTTCAAGTGATTTTTGTGCTTCAACCTCCTGAGTGGCTGGGACTACAGGCACATGCCACCACACCCAGCTAATTTTTGTATTTTTAGTAGAAACAGGATTTCACCATGTTGGCCAGGCTGGTCTTGAACTCCTGGCCTCAAGTAATCCACCTGCCTCAGCCTCCCAAAGTGCTAGGATTATAGGCATGAGCCACCGTGCCCAGGCTGAACATGGTAACTTTCTATTTGTACACAGAAAAATAGACTTCTTAGCAGGCCCAAGGAATCACAAACTCCTTCTCATGGTCCTCAATGTACGTTTCCAAGTGCATCTCATCCCTATTGTTCTCTGCTGTTTCTGTTACCTAGGATGTTTTCCCATCACTCCTCTCCCTACCTCGTTCTGCTCATCTTTAAAGTCCAACTCCACAGCTTTAAGGAGTTGCTATCTTCTTCATGGAGCTTCCTCTGTTCAGTCCTGTACTGCCTGTACCATTTATTTAGCATTGTATTTTATGCTGCTTTATGACCTTCTAGGTTAATTAACTTTTCATGTGTGTCTTGTGCTGTAATGACAGTTCAGCTACTGTAAAGCATTGGCTGGGTTTTAAGTTATCTGTATGTTCCAACACAGTGCTAGACTAGTGCTAGACTCATACTAAACATACCTATGGGGTGGAGTAAATCCACAACTATGATCTTTCAATGGGCCTTTAACATGAAGATCCCTTTCTCTCAATTTATTTTTTTTTTAAACTTTTATTTTAGGTTCAAGGGTACATGTGCAGGTTTGTTACATAGGTAAACTCGTGTCATGAGGGTTCGTTGTACAGATTATTTCATCACCTAGGTACTAAACCTAGTACTCAATAGTTATTTTTCCTGATCCTCTCCCTCCTCCTACCCTCCACCCTCAAGTAGGCCCCAGTGTGTGTTGCTCCCTTCTTTGTGTCCATATTTTCTCATCATTTAGCTCCCACTTATAGGTGAGAACATGCAGTATTTGGTTTTTTGTTCCACTGGTTTGGTAAGGATGATGGTCTCCAGCTCCATTCATGTTCCTGCAAAGGGCGTGATCTCATTCTTTTTAAATGGCTGCATAGTATTCCATGGTGTATATATACCATATTTTCTTTATCCAGTCTATCATTGATGGGCATTTAGGTTGATTCCATATCTTTGTTATTGTGAATAGTGCTGCAGTGAACATAGGTCTGCATGTGTCTTTATGATAGAATGATTT
>CAUYLG010073795.1:0-47677 GCA_963573385.1 Cacajao melanocephalus | reverse complement strand
AACTTAAGTTGCTTATTAGTAGTGTGAAATCAGTGGAGTTAAATAGGAATCATTTTAATTATAAGCACACTAAAGGACGTGTTAGCGATTTAACTTTAATTGCAGTTGTAGGATCTTTTCAAAAAACCAGTTCCTGGATTTATTGATTTTTTGAAAGTTTTTTTGTGTCTCTCTCTCCTTCAGTTCTGCTCTGATCTTAGTTATTTCTTGTCCTCTGCTAGCCTTTGAGTTTTTTTGATCTTGCTCCTCTAGCTCTTTCATCTATTTCTTTTTAATGGTTCCATAGTGTTAGGTTATTTAGCAATTCCTCTACTGTAATACATTTAAATTAATTATCTGTAATTGCTTCCTCATATCCTTTGGGCTTTGAGTGGATTATTTTTTCCTTATTGATTTTTAGATTCTCTGTATATATTATGTTTATTTTTAAAAAAAATTATTTGAAACATTTTTTCCCCTAGTTATCTATTGTATTTAAATTACTCTTTGGTGCTTTTAGCTCAATAACAAAGCTTTTTATAGGCATTTCTGCTGACTTGTCGGCTCAAAAGTAACCTATTTTCCTTATTGTTTCTCAGAAAGACCTTTCCCACTCCAAGTTTCTAAAACTATTCTCCTACATTTTACTTTATAACTTTATGTTTTAACGTGGCCACCTGTATGCTCTATGCATTTGTTTTGTATTTTTAAATAGCTAATTATCCCAGTATCCTTTGTTGAAAAATTAATCCTTTCCTTATTAAGATGCCACATTTATACTGTTACATTTCTACATATGCTGGTGTTTTTAATTCTCCATACTGTTCTTTTGACTTACTTGCCTTCTGCAATTAACAGAGTTTTTAAATTTTGTAATATTAAAAAATATCTAATAGGGAAATTCTTTCTCTCTATATATACAGGATTGTTATGACTTCTGGGATTGCTGAACATTTTTTCTTCACATTTAGTTTATTTCTGTTTTTATAGGTTTTGTTGTTATGAATGGAGTTTGTTTTTCACTATTTCCTTAAATTGGTGTAGAAGTTGCTGCTTTTCATATGATATATCTTATGTAGATACTCTGTTGAACTTTCTAATTGACTCTCTATTTTCCTAATTATTTTGAATATTCTAAGTAACAACCATGTCATCTTCTAAATAATGACTATTTCATTTCTTCTTTTTCAGTGTGTATTTCTTAGAAGGGTTTTAGGTGCTGTCTGACCAAGGTCATGAAAACATCAAAACTTCTCAACATACTCTTCAGCCAGCTGCATGCATCAAGCACTCTTTCTAAATTGAGGGACATTTCGGTGTTCCTAATGCCACTCTGGAAAGTCAGAAAAGGCAAGGGCTGGATTTGATGAATTCCTTTCTCAATCATCCAAAGAGTTCCACTTTTAGAGTGATACAATTTCAGAGTTTGATGTCTTTGATTCCAAGACAAACTTTCAGATACCTAAGGATGTTAAGCTAAATTGGACATTCTTGGAATATTTCCTAGAATATCACACCATTTGAAGCTTCAAGAATCAACCTAATAAAAGTAGAGGACTTTAAGACAGCTTGGCATTCTACCCTTCACTTCTGAGAGAAAGTTTGCATGTATACTAAACTTTTAAGAACTTTATACTGGGAATGCTGATATATTGTTAATCAAAACAATTTTTTATAATAAAAATTTTAAATGTTCAATCATGCTTTACTATTTCTCTTTACTTCATGCTGGTTCTCCAAGTATCTTCTACATATACAAATTCGTCTGAGTTAAGGTTTTCCTTTAATATTTCATTCTAGATATTGTTTGCATGTATAATATTGATATAAATACAAAAAGACCTTCATTTAAATTTCAGCAATTCTCTATTGTTAAGAGGAATTATGCTTTATCTTAAAATGCTATTTAGCTTACATTGAGAAACTACTTTTTGAACTTGGAAGTAACCCAGTTACTACTCACCTGATCAATGATATTAGTATCAGCTGAAAAGCGATTGAGAATCAGTCCCAGGGGCGTGGTATCAAAGAACCTAGGCAATAAACAGATGAAAGTGTATGACAATACTAAACTATCTGGAACCTGGGCATTGCTAATGGGCATCTTAGTGTCATGAAAATGAGAAGCTCCCTATTCATATGTGCTCAAAGACTAAAGAAATTCTTTGAACTTCTACATTTCACTTAAATTGAAAAATGCATGTTTTTATTATTTTATGTGTGAGAGTGAGAAATAACCACTGTTTTACCTTATTGGTCCAAGAATTATCTTATTGAGAAGGTTGTGGTGAAGATTTTTGGCAGCCGTGAGACCCATCCATTCTACAGTAAGGGATGTAACAAGGCAAAGGAAAATGCCTGCTCCACAAAGTATGCTAAAACCAGCCACATAGTAGGTCTAAAAAGCAACCAACACAAAAAGCACATAGGAAATGATCAATTTAGTTCTTTTTCACTAGAAAATCAAATGTCAACATGAGAGGAGATGGTTGACTTCGTTATTGTGCATGCATTTAGACAGTTCAGGAATGTAATTTGAGACCCAGGGTAGTATCCCCACTATAATCCCACAGACCAAGCCTCCACCTGCTCCCTTCACTCTCTCTCTTTCAAGGCTTGCTTAAAAGTAAATTAAGAGAGAGAGAGTTTGTTTTCAGGTTTGGGGCATATTCTTGGCTTTCTACATTGTAGAGCTCACTTTTCTCATTCCTAGTCTCCGAATGACCAGCTAATACACTGATGTAGGTAGATAACACCAAATACCATAAGAATAAATACAAAAAGTTCCTATATATGTGTATATATGTATAACATGTATAAAAATATATATACATAACTCCCTTGAATACAAGTCTAAACATTATATTTAAATATTTCTTATGATAAACTTTAAAAGTATTAATAATAGATTCTATTTTAACATTTTTGATACTTTATTTCAGGTCTTGTTATAATTATTAACTTATTGAATTATCACAGAAATCCTATGGCATTTGGAATATAAGCATCTAACTTGATAAGAAGGTGTTACTGTTAATCTCAATATTTCCTTGATGATTTATAAACAAAACCAAACCAATAGTACCTGATCAGCTTTTCCAGTATTGTTTACATTGTACACTGATGTCCATGTGGCCAGCCAATAGTCTATAGCTACAATGACTGAATGCTTCAGAAGCTTAGAGAAAATCATCAGGATGAGCAGGAAGAATCCTCCAGAAGTGAGGTACCGCCAGCAGGTTTTCCATGGCATTTTAGTCCTGAGCCTCATTACCGTGGACATGTTATCCTCCTCATCTTCCTCCTCTTCTTCCTCTACATACAAAAAACTTGTTTAAGCTTCAGACGGGCACCAGCTAGATATTATTTCCATTGTTCCACAAATAGTATATAAATATTCATAAATTTATAAAAAAGTAAGCATTAGTATTGAAGTTTTAAATGCTCTAAGCAGGGCAAACTTCATTTCTTTCTGAAAACAGGTGAAAAATGAATGAATGAATAAGTGATCAAATAAACATAAAATCTATGTCTAGATGAGATGATTTGCTGATTTACTGCACATCAAATTGACTGGAAGTATAGACCAGAAACTTACTAAGTTATTGAAGGAATTGTGTTGCCAATAAAAGCCACATACCTGGCTTACAAATATCTACAATATTTCGACCTGGAAATTTCTGAATGGATAAAGCTGCACCAGGAGGGAATAGGCTCTGAAATCTGTGCACAGCACAAGAGGGCATACTCCATTCTCTCTATGGCCCACTTTAGATATGATCATGGAGGGGAATGGGCAAGGAGGAACCTTCCAGTGGGCAAAGCCAGGAGACACAAAGGATAATGGGCCAGGAATTCAACTCAGATGTTTAAACCATCTAGAAACTCCAAGATGAAGACCTTATGAATGACTCCACTGCTAAATCAGGTTTTGCGTTTCCTGACAATCACAGTTTGATCATTTCTATGGTCCAGTGACTGTGTTTCCCATCCTTTCCTTTTCCAAAGGAACTTTATTCATTAAAGTTATCCTGTATGTACCTCACTACTATATATATATTAGGTTGTGGGGAGGAAGGTTGTCTTTACTTTTTAGGTTATTAGACCACAGGGATCCAAATGTATTTATGATGAGAAGACAGGGCATCACCAAAAATCCTGACATCTGAGCTGGATGCAGTAAATGACTGGGTCACAGATGATCTCTCCTTTGGCAGGAGTGTGTCTTTTGTGTGAGAAGAACAGAATAGAAATTTGCATGACCAAAGAGGTGGACACTTGCACACTGCTAGCTGACTCCCCAATACCCATTCTTTTCTTCTATATCAATTGAAATTTAAAGTAGCCTATGGCTGCCCAGCTAAAGATAGCATCTCCTCGCTCTCCTAGTACCTAGTCTTTCTAAGCAATGACCAAGCCAATAATAAGTAGAAACAATACATGCAACTCCAAGTCTCTTAAGCAAATGGAAGTGCCCTCTACTTCTTTTCTTCCCCTACTGGTGGCTTGAGCATTTTACCTGGAGCAACAAACTAATAAGTAATATGTACCACAATTGGCTCTTTCACATACATTACCTCATTTACCCTGTAAGCAAAGTGCTCTTATCTTATTTTATACCTGAGAAGATCGATTAATATGGCACGCCAAGGACACAGTATCCCCACTGAAACGCTGAACAGAGTAATTGGATATAACTTCATTCTTATAGCATGTTAAAAATAAATTGTTTAGAATTCTAGAAGCTGATGTCTGTTTATAGCACCAAAAATTCTTTAGAAACATTTTTAATCATAGAAATTGAAAGTAAAATTTACGCTTCATTCATTAATTTATTTACTCAATGAATATTTGTTGAAACACTGAATAGTTTTATCAGAAATATAAAAGCAGAACATTTTGGGGCTATTTGGCTTGAAAACACATTTCTGTTTCTTTAGTTGGTAGAAATGCAGGCATAAGCAAAAAATACAAAGGAAAATGAAGCATAATGCATTTACGCTATTGATTTAAAATGTGGTTTATCTCACAACATTCTTGGCAATGAATGTTAAAGCACTGTAATTATTCCATCTTATTCCTCATATTTCCAGTCAATCTTTTTTCCCTGTATATGTTATCAGATTTAGAAAACTGAAACATAACAAATGGCATTCTAATTTTCTTATCCTTCATGGCCATATTGTCATGAAACCTCATGAAGATGAAATAAATGACTCAGATATAGCGATTTCAAAATGCCATATTTCCCTTTTATTACTTTTTTCTGAAGAATTGAAATTTCTTCACTAGATTTGGTCATTATCCAGACAATTTCAGTTTTTCTGAACAAAAGTCTAGATCTATTTACAATCCACTGCCATTTCCTTTCAGTTCTTTCCCACACATAACAACTGCAGTAACGCACATTATGTAGAGCCCTTCAAGATGACTGGTGATATGTTACATGTACGTTTTTTCGATTCCTATCATTTTCATTTTTAGTATTTGATTTAACTTTTTCCCCTTGCAAAGTGGCTTATTATTCTTCATGAAGGCACTCACACGTAAAAAAACCCTCATATCCTGTTACCCCAGTAGAATGTTCCAGATAAAAGAAAAGAGATGGACCCAGCAATCCCATTACTGGATATATACCCAGAGAACTATAGATCGTTCTATTATAAAGACACATGCACACGTATGTTCACTGCAGCCCTGTGCACAATAGCAAAGATCTGGAACCAACCCAAATGCCCATCAATGATAGACTAGATAAAGAAAATGTGGTACATATACACCATGGAATACTACTCAGCCATAAAAAATGATGAGTTTGTGTCCTCTGTAGGGACTTGGATGAATCTGGAAACCATCTTTCTCGGCAAACTAACACAAGAACAGAAAACCGAACACTGTATGTTCTCACTCATAGGTGGGTGTTGAACAATGACAACACATGGACTCAGGGAGAGGATCATCACACTCTGGGGGCAGTTTGGGGGTGTAGGGGAGAGACAGTGGGGGGTGGGAAGGGAGGGAAGGATGGGGAGGGATAACATGGGGAGAAATGCCAGATGTAGTATGTACCTAAAGTAAAATAAATAAATAAATAAATAAATAAAGAAAAGTGATCTACCTTCATCTTCGTCCTCCATTTGGGCTTTGGCCTCTCTTGAATACATGGCCCTTCGGAGAGTTTTCCTTTCTAAAGTAGTTTGGTCAGCTTCCATATCCTACAGTAAACATTATACTATCACACGAGGAACCAACACCAACAGCTTGTGACTTATCAATGAATGACTCACGTGTGTAAATGGTTAGTTACCTTTACCAACCTAAGGGGCTCTGTGCTCACTCTGGAGATCTACAACTCCTATCACAGAAGCAGCTGTGGGGGCAGAGCTTTGGACTTGCAGGAAGTGCTGCAGTGCTCAAAGGTGTAGGGCAGCACACGAGGCCAGGAAAAGCAAGAATGAGATGCAGCTGACTCCAGGGCCAGGGGGATATCTATCTCCCTGAGCCCTAAAGCACAGTTCTACCACTGCTACTTATTTATACATCATCTTCAGACTATCCTTGTAATTTTTCTAATTAAAGATTCATTCATGTTAATACATATCTTCCTTCAAAAGACCACATGGTTCCAAGTTGGTTAAACTGCTGTCAGTCATCCACTATTTTGAATTATTAAATCAGAACGAGTTTCTTTAGCATCTCACTAAGGGAGCTGCATGAAAGAAAAGGAATTCAATAGGATCTGAAAGAAAGTAGGTAACTTTGAAGAAAATAGACAATGAGGATTCTTAGGTGCCTAGCAGTGTAAGAGAAAGCCCCAGGAGGAGAGAATATGCAGAAAGAGAAGGGAAAGCTGCCAAAAACCAAAAACTTTGCAGATTTTTAAGAATTGCTGTGAACTTTATCCTGTAGTTAAGAAAGGGAGAATCATTTCATTTTCTCCATGCCCTGGCTTCTAACACCCCAGCTCCCCGACCTCAGGACTGGATTAGTAGTATCAGTTCAGTTACATTGTGGATTAAATCAGGTTCTACAGGCCATTCTGGAAAACCAAACATTTCCATTTTTCTGGGGGGAAATGCATTCTGAATTCCAAACAACTAACCCACAAACTTTTGGAATCTGTGGTAAATTGGAAGCTTCCTGCATAGGCCAATCCAAAAAAAAAAAAACAAAAAAAACCCAAAACCCTACACAACTTTACTGTTACATCAATAAACCAATACACCTTTTGTGATCAGTCCCTAGGTAATGACTTTGGTTGATTTTTTTGGCCTCATACAACATGTCTGATTTAGGAAACTTGCTATTCTAGAGGGCTCTACTACTTCACATTCTTGGTTAAAAGAGTGAAAACAAAATGTCTCCTGAATCCCATTTTTACAGAGACAGTTTGACCCTAGTTTTAAATTTTGCGGAAAGATATGAAAACCAACCTTTATAAATGGAGCTAAATTAAACATTATATTACAGAGGATTCCTGTCTTGTACATATCATATAATGGAATAAAATAAACCAGCACATTGAAAAGCAGATTTGATTCCAGTTCAATTCCCCATGCTGTGACCAAAAGGTTTAAGACCTTGGAGACTTAAACAAACAAATAAAACCCAAACGAACTTTAAAGCAATTTTTCCTAAGAGTATATGCTCATACTAAGTTCAAAATAGGTTATTAGTCTTGCTACTTGGACTAATAAAAGTTTACTTTCATTTATCCAATAAACAGTCACTGGGCCAGGCCAGGTGAGGACAGTAGAGAGGGAACTGAAGAGTGTTAAATAATACCAGTTTATTATTATTCTGCATAACAGCATTAAGAAGATAATGGTTCATGTCATTTAAGCTAATAATATTTAAATCAGCTAAAAGTGCTATCTCCTTCTTCTTCTTTGTAGTTTTCATTACTGTCTCTCTTTTTTTTTTTAATCATATTCTTTCCTGTTTACCCCTTAATCCTTAAACTGACAGCTCTTTTTAAAGCACTCCACTAGGAAGTTTTGAGCATCCTTCGGTTTCACCTTCCTTCTCCACTTGCTTGATCTGTTCTGGCTCTAGGCCAGACTTTCTCAGCCTTGACACAGTGATATTTGAGCTGGACAACTCATTGTTGTGGGGTCTACCCTGAGCATTACAGAATGTTGAGCATACTAGATGCTAATGGCATCCCCCCGCCCCAGCTGTAACTATCGAAAATGTCTCCAGATGTTGCCAAATGTCCTCTAGGAGACAAAATTGGCCCAGGTTGATAGGAAACACCCTGTCCTGTCATATAACAAACTAAACACAAAGCTGTTTGTACAAAAACTTCCCCAAGGTATTGTAGTAGTCTTGTTCACAGTGTGATTCTCTCTGGCTGCAGATGAATTCAGGTGCCTGCCTTTTGCTATGTGGCAGTAATCTCCCTCCATCCTGAGATAAGAATTCTGGGCAGGTGCATGATTCAGTCTGGCTTCTAGCGGCTGCCATTCTACCTTGTAACTGGATTTACCCCGTCCACACCCTAACTTGCTCCACACTTCCTTCAGTTCATACATAACCCTGTAATGTGTCTTTAATTATACAGCTATGCTATCTCAAGTGATCACTTCATTTCTAAATACAACTTAATGGACTTTCTTCCTGGCTTGCTTAACAGTATTACCATAATATTGAGCCAACAGCTCTCTTTATTTTCCAGCTCTTCTTTCCAAAGTAAACCATAAATTGTCCCACTCCTTAAGTTTACGTCATCTTCTTTTGTCCCTGGCATTTAGATCACTGAAAAAAATGTCATTTGGAGCTATCCCCAGTACGTTTAGAATCAGGCTTCCCACAGAACAATTCCTAAGCAGGCACTTGTCGACTCTACCTCCTAATGTTTTGGAGTTTTTTGTTTACTAATTGCTTTTTTTTTCGTCAAATATCCTCATTTCAGTGGTTCTGTGATTTGTCCTGTTCTGCTTGTATATTTTTGCATCTATCTTTTCTTCTTTGTGTGGTTTGCTTTTGAGATCTTTAGCAAATTCAAAGAAGGTAGAGACATCCTAGGATTTCTCTGGCTTTGTATCTTCCTCTTGCTATGGAGAGAGATCCTTTATTTTCTTTTCTAAAATAATATATTTAAATTTCCTGATGTTTTAAAGAAATTAACTGGTACAAATATTTTATTTTGTAAATGCTCATTCCTGGCTAAGAATACCAATGCTGGACACTTCATACTCTCAACTCAAGAATGAAACATTTCAAAAATTTGCAAATTTAATTTACAATTTCACTTGTTGATCAAAAGTTGTTCCTCCTTTGTTGTACTCAATCTGGTATCCAACTCTGTTATTACCTCATTCAATGTTATACTTACATCATCCACAGCATTATAGTATAATTACACTGGCTATGCATCTGTGTTTACAGCCCATTGGTACCACTTATTATATACGCTGTACAACTTTAGGTAAGTTATTTAACCTCTCTGAGCCTTAGCTTTCTCATCTAAGTAAGATAATATTTTCTTTGCTTATTTCTCAGGAGTTTGTGAGGATTAAAATAGATCATGTAAAAAGGGCCTTGTGGACTTTAAAAAACCTACACAAATGTAAAATTTTGTTTTTATTTCCTTCTGATTACCTTCTTTCACCCCAGCAGCCTTATCCCTGACATGCCTTACAACTCTGCCCCCCACTCAGAGCTCTTCCTTCAAAATTACCTTGGCTTTTGACATTCCCATGAACCTCTATTTGTAGGTGATTAGTGAAAATATTCTAATTTTATAGACGAGAAAAATGAGGTATAAGTAAGAAAAAATAAGGAAATGCCATGCGTCAGTAAGTAGTTTATCTAAGTTTTAAACACACATATAATTGCACTATGGTTCAGATTCAAACAAACAGCCTCTAAAAACCTGACAGCACCTCATCCAAAGATAGCATTAGAATTTTATAGGTTCAAAGTAGCCTGTTCATTAATAATAGGTAAAGATACAATTGCTTTGGATTTCAGATAAAGACCATTATATTACTAAGCATTAAATGGTAATTTTTAAAAAGGCATTCTTAGTAATTCTTAGTACATTTCTATCTCTTCTGAATTGGACTCAGAACTCTTCTGAACTATGAGCACTTACCTTTTCTAATTCTTGATCTTGCCGATTCATAAGTGTTTTCCAGTGTTCATAAAGCTCAACATCTTTGGTCTGAATATCCTTCAAAGTTCCTTCTCTTAGGACACTTCCATCTTTCATGGCTATGATCTAAGGAAAGCCGATATTCCCAAAATGTGACAAAAAGCCTTGATTGGCCAAATGAACTACCTTCATTTCAGAAAGCATTTCTCACTGTCTCTGTTTATTATATGACTATAATACAAAAATGAAGAAAATTCTCTTCTAAACTCTTACCCAGTCAGCATGCGTCAGATACTGTAATTTGTGAGTCACAAGAACGAGTGTCCTTTTGTCATCTTGGAGGAATTTCAAAATCCCCTCCTGCATTAAGTGATCACTTAAGTGAATGTCCAGAGCTGAGAATGGATCATCCTGCAATCAGTAAAATGGGCGAAAGATGGACGTTTTCTATACTTTTTACATAACTCAATTCTTCTAGAAAGTAGTAATACAAATAACTACGGGCAAATTATTCCTTAAATCTAATTTATTAAAAAAGAAGGATAAAGAAAAACTACCTGTCAGGTACCATGCTTATTACCTGGGTGACGAAATAATCTGTACACCAAACCCCCGTAAAACACAATTTATATAACAAATCTGCGCATGTACCTCTCAACCTAAAATTAAAATTAAAATAAAAAAGAGGCGAAAAACAAACAATGAAATAAAGTTAGAAGTAGCTGCAGGTGAAAAGAAAAACAGACTTTGTATAATTGTTTTAAAAGTAAATAATATTCAAGATGTTTTGAATTTTTACAGAATCTGAAAGTTCTCAGCAATCTATAATAATAGAGCAAAAGAAAGAATGAAAAGATAACTGTAGTTGAATTCTAGATAATAAAAATAGGTATAAAAAATGTTAATTGGGCCGGGCATGGTGGCTCATGCCTGTAATCCCAGCACTTTGGGAGGCTAAGGCAGGCAGATCACCTGAGGTCAGGAGTTTGAGATCAGCCTGGCCAACATGGTGAAGCCCTGTCTCTACTAAAAACACAAAAATTAGTCAGGTGTGGTGGCATGCACCTGTAATCTCAGCTACTCTGGAGGTTGAGACAGGAGAATCCCCTGAACCCAGGAGTGGAGGTTGCAGTGAGCTGACATTGCGCTCCAGTCTGGCGACAGAACGAGACTATCTCAAAAATAAAATAAAAAATAAAATGTTAATTGGATCACATCAGGACTTACTTAATGGGGATATTCTCAGAATTAAATGAGGTAATATATATAAAGTGCTTAGTATGGTACTGGGTATGTAACTGACATTAGATAAATGTTAGCTATTTTTATTATTATGTATAAGAATAGCATGACTAACACTTACCTGATGACAATTGTTCTATGGAGAAAGTTTTCATCCACTTAGTGATTAAGATATTTAGAGAATCATTTAAGAAATTACATTAATTGCCTATTTTGTTGATGATATCACTATAAATTATTTTCATATATATTTCATTCCTAAAATGTTACATAGAGTATCAAATTACATGTTTCACATTTTTGGATGTTTAAAAGAGGAAAGCTAGAAACTACCAAAGCAAACTGAAATGTTTCCTCAAATCTATGAATTAGAAAGCAAAGTGACCTGAAGGGAGGATGCTGCAACAGGTATATAATCACCCCTTAGAAGGACCAGAGTTGGCAGAGAATGAAAGAAACTGAGGGAGCACTGATGAGACAAAAGCAGTAAAAAATGGTTGAGGTTTCTGGTAAAGAAACTGGGAAGAGTTATCAGAACAGTGGGGGAAAAAGTTCGTAAATTTCTTCTTCATTATCCTTTTTCCATTGTTGTTTCTCCAATACGTAAAATGCAAACAAACTTCTACTTTGCCTTATGGGCCCAAGAAAGAAATAGCTGGTTCCTCATACTACACACAGGCTACATGCTGAGATTTGTAGAAATTACAATTCTACAAAATTTTCAATTGAGCGCGATCATAGTCTCTCTACAGATAGATTGTATTGCTTAATAATCTGAATAACAAAAAGCCAAAAGTAATTTCTATTTAGATAGAAATGGAAGTTTGGAAGTTAGAATAAATTTATGTACGAACATTATAGATTGTCATATGATTAGCTCAGTAATGTTTCAGCTTCCCATCGATTTGTCTGCATAGATAGAAACTATATACAATATGGCTTTATTAAAGCATTTAGGAGAAGCCTCATGCAAAAGAAATATTATCAAAGCATTTAGATAGTTAAAGGGTGATTAAGAATTATAAGAGTCTTTAAAAAATCAGTCTGCTGGATATCATAATTGTGAATAAATGGGTGATATAAAATCAATGTCCTCAAATTGCTTTTATAGAAATGGACACAATTATCTTGATTGTCTTGAAATTTCTTTGGATGACATAGGAAATATTTCAAATCTTTCATACCCTCTGGAACATCTTAATGCACATCAATTATTTCTGAAATGTTACAACAGGTACTTTGTATAGGAATTTGAATTGGCTTTCAACTGCTCAGTGATTTGCTTTTTAAAACCATCATAGACACTAGCTCCTTAATTGTCATTTTGCTCCTTTTAATAACAAGAAAAAAATACTTTTCTAATTATTAGATTTTTAATAACTGGTAGAAAATTCTACCACTAATATATGAAATTTCTTTTAACATAGAAGTTATGATGTAACTTTGGAATTACCTAAAAATGAAAGTCAAGGTACAAATAAATATAAAGTGATATCTCCACAGCAATGGAAAAATGTCAAGATTACACTGACAAAAGTGTCTCCATTTCCATCTCCAACAAGGCAGCAAGGATATAATTACCAAGATTTAGCAATCAGCAAATTATTGGTTTTAGAAAAGCAGATGATTTCCACAGCAAAAATCTAATTGCCCTTGAAATAACTTTCTGCTTCTGATTCCATTAAAACCCCAAGAATCATTTGTGATGCAGACCAAACTATCCTGGAATAATTCTTTCTGAGAATTTTTCACAGAAAAAAATAAGACATGAATTAAAAATACATTTTTATAATAATTCAATTTGACTTTCCACAAAATTCTGAATTGATCAATTAATTAATTAATTTTGAGATGGAGTCTCACTCTGTCGCCCAGGCTGGAGTGCAGTGGCACCATCTTGGCTCACTGCAACCTCCTCCTCCTGGGTTCAAGCAATTCTCCTGCCTCAGCCTCCTGAGTTACTGGAATTACAGGCACACACCACCACACCTGGCTGATTTCTTTGTATTTTTAGTAGAGATGGGGTTTCTCCATGTTGGCCAGGCTGGTTTCAAACTCCTGATCTCAACTTATCTGCCTGCCTCAGCCTCCCAAAGTGATAGGATTACAGGCGTAAGCCACCGTACCCGGCCTAAATTCTGATTTTACATGTTATAAGTTAGTAAGGCGTAACTGAAGGTCCATTATCTCTAAACTAAAAGGTCCAAATCATAGTTATGACCACTCTTGCAGGCTGGTGAATGTTTCAAACTCAGTCACTTCATTTGTAAAATGGAGATAATAAAGAGACCTATGAGAAACCACATTGGATTGCTGCAAAGATGCAACAAAATAATGTAGGAAAAGTCTGTAAATCATTTCCAAAGTGTTGCTTTATTATTATTTTCTTATAAATAAAGCTGTAGTAGATTAATATTGTACTTCCCCTTCAATGCATCACAGTGAGAGTTTAGCATCTTCTAAGCATCTCTTAATAAGGAAGAGTGCGATGACTAAGAACACAAGCTCTGGAATCCGGCCACCTGACTTTGTATCCCTGTTTCACTATTGCTATCTGTGTGACTTTGGATAAGTTATCCCCAAAAGCCTCAGTACCTTCATCTGTGAACAGTAATAATAACAATAATAATAGTAATAACAACAATAATGTCAAACCTAAGGGAGTTATTATGAGAATTAAGTGAGCTAATGTGTATAAAGTACTTAGAATCATGCGTAGGTCACGGAACTATCATTTTTATGCCATAGCTTCATGGTGGGGATTCGTGGTGTTTTTTTTTTTTTTTTTGGTCAAATACAAGCTTTTATACAACTTAAAAATTGAGGCTTAATGGCTTGAGAATCATGTCTCAAGATTCAATGTATATAATAAGATTATGAGGAAATACTTCCTTTAAAGAAAGCAAGATAATTTGCCAAATAGCTAATTCAATGAATGGTCAATTCTTTGTTTTCAAGCTTGTATTATTTATTCTACTATACATATGTACAGTCTTCATTAATATATTCTCTTCTGTATTCGATGAATGTGCTTAAATAGTATATTCTTTGTACGAATGTAATTTTGGAAATAATATATACATTGATATAGCACATTTGCAAATGCAATAAAGTTTCCAAAAATAATATTTCGATACATAATTAAGACATTTTCATCTAGATTTTATACTGTGTCAAGGCTAAGGTGATAAAAATTTATTTAGACAAAATGTAAAACTATTCAAGTGACCATGTACAAGTAAAATCCTTAAAGATATAAGTAATGCCCTTTTCTCAACTCTATTTCCTTTACCCAGCATAACAGATGGTACTGGGGATGTTAATAGATAGAAAGGAGGAAAGAAGAAAGGGAGGGAGGAATAAAGAAAGGATAAAAGGGAATGAGTGAGTAAAGAAGAAAGGGTAAAAGAAAAGGAGAGAAAAGGAAAATACAGCAATAACTTCAGAAAATACCAGAGAATCTTTGCTGATTAGAAAGCCAATACTCAAAAGACATGCATTTCTAGCCCAAACTCTGTCATTCACTAGCCATCAGTCCTTGTATAAGTTTCATCATTTAGCCTGAGGATACCACCTACCCTCTCACAGCAATGTGATGAGAATCAAATGGGCTAATACTGTACTTCATGAATTTTTAAACAATGGAAGTGTAAGATATTATTACTTTTGAGGAATTTTTAAAATACATCAACAGCATTCCATTGCTGCTAAAATGTTTTTCAATAGGTTACAATGGCGTAGAAGGCCTAGATCGTAAGACCCAATGGTTTTAAGGTTATCTGAGCTGATCACTGTGTGTCTAGCACGGAATTTTTCAAAGGGACACTTATAAACACTATACATCAGGGATTAAGAAAAGTTACACAAAATATGTCATTTGTTGAAGAATTGAAAATACTATGCTTGCTTAGCCTAGAGAAATGTAAGTTTAGACAAGTTATGACAATATTAGAATGTTGAAGTATATATACATTTTTTGCTGCAGAAGTAGAGTGCAGGGTGATGAATAGACAGTACTTAAGATAACTTTCCAATAAAAGAGCTGTCTGTGGTAGAAAGAATAATGGCCCCCAAAGATGCTCAGGTCCTAATCCCCAGAACCTGTGACTGTGTTACCTTATATGTCAAGCAGGATTTTGCAGATGTAATTAAGACTAAAGACCTTGAGATGGGGAGATTATCCAGATGAGCTTAAATTAACTATATGCATCCTTAAAAGCAGAAAACTTTCTCGGCTATGAAGAGAGGAAGACGTGACTGTAAAAACAGAGAGACGTCATGTTGTTGGCTTCAAAGATGGAGGAAGGCAAGCATGAGACAAAGAATGTCGGCAGCTTGTAAATGCTGGAAAAAGCAAGGATATTGACTGTTCCCTTCCCTGAAGGGAACACAGCCCTGCTGACACTTTGATGGACATCTGATCTATAGAACTGTAAGATAATATAATAAATCTGCATTGATTAAGCCACTAATTATGGCATTTTTTAAATAGCAGCAACAGGAAATTTATATACTGTCCAACAAGGAAAGGCTGCCTTAAAGGTGAGCAATGTATCTTTAGGAAGAGTCATCAAGAAGCTGTTAAAGTTAATGCTAAAAGTCATCTTGTAATGAATAGGTGGGAATTGATAATAAGTTAACCCTACAATTTCTTTGATTTCCATGATTCTACAATTGAAGTAGGTCAGAGTCACCGAATCGCAACAGGCAGTAAAACGAACTGGGGTAGAAAGCCACACCCAGGGGACCTCAGTCTCAGATTTCCAAGTCAGTTCCTCAGGTTCAGTCAGTAATTGATCCCAAGCTTCAAGAAGTCATTTCTAGTTGTAGATCCATCCATTATTGTACAAAAGAATTTACAGCCAGGTGCAGCTTACGCCTGTAATCCCAGAACTTTGGGAGGCCGAGGTGAGAGGATCACTTGAGGTCAGGAGTTTGAGACCAGCCTGGCCAACATGGTGAAACGCTGTTTCCACTAAAAATGCCTATATATATATCTGGGTGTGGTGGTATGCACCGGCAATGCCAGGTACTAGGGAGGTTGAATGCCAGGTACTAGAGAGGTTGAGGTGGGAGAATTGCTCGAACCTGGGAGGTGGAGGTTTCAGTGAGCCAAGATTGTACCACTGCACTCCAGCCTCAGTGACAGAGTAAGACTGTGTCTCAGAAAAAAAATTACAATTACATAGGCTACTGTTAGATCCTGCACTGGCTTTCATCATGTTTTGGGGTTTTTGGGGGGGATAATTTTGGAGACAGGTATTAGGGAGATGAATTAGTATGTTCAAATTCTGCTACCATCCCCAATAACAGATACAAATTCAGTGGGAATCTCCAAAACCAACTTACTTTTTGAAGAGGTTCTAGAGATTAGATGGAGTGAAGATTCTAAAACTGTTCTGGGAACCAGATTTATAAGTGGTTAGTAATGGTACAGAAGGAGAAGGCAGGGATGCATTTACATACTCTGCCACCATCTCCCCATTGTCTACTTGTAAGCTATTTTAGGTAGCTCCTGCTGGAGAGAGCAAAATAGAGCAAAATTATAATCGACATAACCATCAAATTTTATTTCTAGATCCACAGGTAGAAATAAATTAGTAGTTCAAGATGGATATCATGAAAATCATTCACAGAGCTTTTAAAGACATAAACTTTAGACTGTACCTTTACAGATTATGCCACAGGTCTAGAGCAGAACCAAGATTTCTACAGTTCTGGGAGCATCACAGATAAAGCATATCCACAGCCTGAGTTGCACAGCCCTGGAATGGCGTACTATGCTTACTTACCCCTAAGTCTACCAAGAGTATATTTTCTGGCTTTTCTTTCTTTGCCATCAAATAGAAATAAGAAGACTTAGATCCTGCCTAGTTGATCCAATATCATCCAAATTCTCTCCTGGTTAAGAAATTCAGATGAGCAACCACTTAGGGCATCTCAGACTCTTGGATACTAATCTGGATCCCCCAACTCTCAAGATATGCTGCTGTTCTACTGATCTGTGCTGAGAGGATTTATTTCCCCTAAATACCCTATGACTTCACAAGTTAAACCATCTTTCCTTGAGTTACTTATCTTTTTAAAGACTCATTTGTTCAGATGGAAGGATGAAATAGAAATAAAATGGAAAGCCATATTCTTACCAAAAAGACAATGTTGGTGTTTTGATACAGTGCTCGTGCCACACAGATTCTCTGCCTCTGTCCCCCACTCAGGTTGATGCCCTAGAGAAGAGACACCCCAAATATCCATTTTTTATATTAGTAAATGATCTGTTGGTAATATTACCTTAAAATACAAATGTCTTTAAAAAAATCTTAAATTGTTAGTAACTTATTAATTAAATTGTAGTAACACTGGTAAGAAAACATGAAAACTGTCTACTGGTCAACAATTCTCAAATTAATTAAGATAGCTTTAGACTGATGGTTAATCTTCCTTTCACTCTAATAGAGAGCTCTGCTGTAAAGAAGCATTAATCACCAAAACACTTGCTAGGAAGTGCAAGCAACTCCAAGATTTTTTCTTGTTTCCTGAATTATGTCTGTAGTTTACTTAACATGTATAATAAGTACTAATGGTAATAAAGTACTAATTATACATTTTTTTAAAAAAACTAGTATTAATTGAGCTCTTAGTATGTGCCAGACTTGTGTAAATGGCTTTACTTTTTTTATTTCTCTTATTCTTCATAGCAATTGCAAGATGTAGGTATTGTTTTTATTTTACACATGTGGAAGCCGAGGCTCACAGAACTTATGTTCACCCTCATACACACTGTGGTATGCAGCAAAAAAAAAAAAAAAAAAAGCCATTAAGAACAAAGGCCACAGAGCCAGACTAATCCCGGTTACACCACTATCTTGGCAACTGTGCAAGTTCCTTAACCTCTCTTGGCCTTGAATTTTGCAGCTTCATATGCAGATAATGATAACACCCATAACAAATTTCTTGTGAAAGTAGATAATGCATATATAGATTCTGCCCAGGACTTATAATGATTAAAACATTTTAGACATTGTTATTCTAAGCATTATAGGTATAAATATTTTTCAGCTTGTCTGAATACTATGACATCAATGCAAAACATGGTTACACAAAGAAAAAAGAGCACTTTAATAATAATAAATAGATTTTAACAACATTGGGAGAAGTTATCGAAAGTAATCTCAGTTTTCAAACTCATTACAGCAAGCTCCACGTAAGCAAGATGCGTTTGCTCAAAACCAGGAACTATGTTTTACTTTTCCTTGAGAACTCCTAAGTGACTTACACCATGGTAAGTATACAGTGATTACTCAATAAAGATTAATATGTAAGAAAGAGTGGCATCTAAAGACTCCTGTCCTTGCTTTTCTGGAACTTGTCACTGGGACAACATACAACTCCTAAGCTCTCAAATTTCATAATTCTCTATTAATGATTAAAGACAACCAGAAGACTTTTCTAGATTTTTTATTCATCGTTTAATGAAACTATATATAGCTCACCCTCTCTCCAATTTCAGTTTGATCTCCAAACGGTAATAAGTCAATATCTGGCTGAAGAGAACAGGCATCTGTGACAGCTTTGTACCTTTGGGAGAAATGATTTTGAATTTTTAGATCTCTATTAATACATTGCCCATAAACTAAGTGCCAAGTTCAATACTTTGGAAGCTGAAATAAAATATTTGCTGAATTACTTATTATATGCCAGTTCCTGCACTACATTCCTGGATACAAAGATAAATAAGTACAGTTTCCCACTCTTTTTTTGTTTTTTTGGAAGATGGAGTCTTACTCTGTTGCCTAAGTTGGAGTGTACAGTGGCACAATCTTGGCTCACTGGAAACTCCGCCACCCGAGCTCCAGTGTTTATACCGCCTCAGCCTCCTGAGTAGCTGGAATTACAGGTGCACACCACCATGCTCAGTTAATTTTTTTGTATTTTAGTAGAGACGGGGTTTCACCACATTGCCCAGGGTGGTTTCGAACTTCTGAGCTCAGGCAATCAGCCCGCCTCAGACTCCCAAAGTGCTGGGATTATAGGAGTGAGCCACCACGCCTGGCCGGGTTCCCACTCTTAAAAAGCTAGTTCACAGAGCACAAGACTGATACAAAAACATATGATGATAAGTTTACCTTGTTAGGTATTATAATGGACGTGAGTACAAAGGATTCCTAGAACACAGAGGAAGAAATGACTGACTATTCTGAGAAGTTTCAGAGGAGGTAAAGCTTAAACTGTATTCAGAAAGTCGAGTGGTAAGTTTTCAGGAAGAAAATGAGTAAGGAAGCTTTAAGGAAACTGAGAAGGTAAAAAAGCTCACGGTGAATGTGAGGGATGGAGGGAGGCTCATTATGGCTAAAGCAGAGGCTGCGAGTGGGTGTCCTTGTACATTGAAATGCAAGCTGAAGGGAGGAGACAAGGGAGACAGGACTGACAGTGTTCAAGTTCCTGTAAGGCTGGAACTGGAAATCAGATGAACTGGAAGTACAAGGGAGCATGGGGATTGAAGGTGCTGGGGGAAATGGCCATGATTTTATTTTCTTAGTCAGTTTGTCTTAAAATAGTCGAGTCATTCTTGATCTTCCCTCTTCTTCTTCCTGTTGATATCTGTCTATTGTTACTCTTCAATTTTTTTTCTCAACCTCCTTTCTTTTACATTTCTACTGTCATTCCCAAGTGTAGGCAACACACACTGCATGCCTGGGTAATTATTCCAACTAACTCATAAATGTCTCCATATATATGTATATATACACATATGTGAATCTGTATATATAGAATGCATATCATTATAGCCAATTGGCTTTTAGGGCCCCCCCACCCCATCACCCACTATCTGGTCTCAGCCTCCTGAATCTCTCTCTTTCTGGTTTGCTCCTGGGTTCTAAAGAATCCTGAAAAATTTAGGTTTTGTCTTTTGTATGGTCTACTTTTCTCCTCTATCCTCCTTCCTCATGCCTCTCCACTTACCTTATTCTCCTTAATTTTCAAGACCCATCTTAGGGTCTTAAGACCCCTCTTGTAAGAGTGGCTCAAGGAAAGGGTCATACCTTCTTATGTGGCAGTGGTACTTAAATGATGCTTGAAAGATGGCATATTCTGGCTGCTCCAAGTTACCAGACCCCTGAGATCCTACATTCTTTTTTTTTCACAGTTAAACTTCCTTTGTGAAATTTACTTGAATTTTTCCTTAGCTTTTCACCAACAACTTAAGCAACAACCCCCCCACTCTCACCCTCCCCAACCCACACATACACACTTCAATTGCTGTTTAGTCTTGGTGCACAAATTGTTCTCAATAAGGGTACAAGATGGGCTGGAACTTCCAATGTGACTTCAAAGAACTGATTCAGAAGACCTTGGTGATGAGGATAAAAACGAGGCCAGCAGGGAAGAAAGTACCAGATGTAAAGTTTCCAGAAACCATTGTTCATTCCCAAACACATGAATCAGAAAGAGTTCTAAACTTTACGTGTTCAAAATTACCTCTGTTTGTTAAAAGGACTTCCAAAAGTAATATTTTCTTCTACTGTAGCATTTAATAGCCAAGGCTTTTGAGCTGCATATGCCACAGAATACCTGTTCCTACTGAAAAATGAAAAAGAAAAACAAAATACCAGGATTATGCAAGAGTACTGTGCTGTGTATTATTTTCCTATAAATAGAGAAAATAAAATTAGTAAAGTATCTCAAACACAAAAATGGAAAACTTCTAAAAGAGAAAAATTAAAAGACTACCAACCTTACTAAGAAATGATTAAATATGCCACCAAAATTAAAGGGATAAGGATTGAATCAAAATGTCACATGTATAAAATTTGCTTTTTGCACACTGAATAGGTGTTTTAAGGTCTAGACAACTAATTAAAATGTCCTTTTCTAAAATGACTATAATTTCAAAAATAATTAAAAGATTAATAACAATTTACTCTCTCCAATAGCCATATATATATTTATTTATACTAATTGCACTTTATTAACTATACATTCTACATGCAAACCTTAAAAAAAGATGTTAATTGACATTATAATTATTGTATGGGTTTGTGGCTTAAGCACATTAACATATTTCATGGTAATAGATAATATGTAAATATTTCAAAACAAAGAATATCTTAAGGAGTCCCTGAAACTTTCAATATTGAAATCATGTATTTAAAAACTGCATATTTCAAAATATATTGAAATAGCTTATAGTTAAAAAATAACTCCCTCCCTTCTTTTGACTTGCAAATTCTACCAGATGTCTATACATCAGACTCTAATTTCCAATAGTTTCCAACAGTGAGCTGAAGAGGATGATGGGATAGGAGTGGGGTAGAGGGCAGATCAGTTTAAAAGTCAGATTTCCACAGTTAGTTCATGATCTGTAAGTACTAAGGAAGGAAATATGGTTAAAAGAGAGCATAGTTAAAAAAGAGAGTAGTTAGAAATGTTCAATGATCTTTCTAAAACATTACATCTTAGGAGCATAGGAGACATGATAATATATAGTATGCTAGTAGTCCCTGAGATAATCATATGTAGAGTAAAACAATGGTTCCCAACCTCCGACATATCTGCTTTCCCTCCCCACCCCACTCGGGTCCTTAAGGTTTTTGCTTTTGTTTTTCCTTTTAAGTAGATAAAGCACTTGGCTCTTCATCTCTACCTTACAAGTGGACCCCATCGCTGTTCAACTCACAATCAATATATGTATTAGTTCTTACATTTTTATTTTATGAAATCCCAAGCCCAGTTTACTGAAAACAGTTTGAGTTTCAGCCACAGTTGGGACACGTGTGACTCAGTCAGAGGAAAACAGTTGACACAAGGAGCCACTTTGTTTGGTAAATTAATTCTTTTAGCAGTCTGCCAAGGTTGTGAACCACTGCTGTTGGAAATATGCTAGTACACTTTAATAAATAACTATACATCATCAGAATAAACAAAATGAGATTAAAGAGATTAAAGTCTGAGGAAGGGAGTTATTCTTATTAAACTCAGGTTAAAATAGAAATAATACCTTCTGGTTGCTTCAAAAGAAGGCTCAGATTCATTTACACTGCAAGTATGGCAAACAATGTTCATTAATTATGAAGTATAAATATAGAACCAATGTGCTTACACATCAGGTAAGAGATACAATAAACACTGGACATATTAAAGAGCTACATTTCCCAAATGGTTTTTGATATTAATTTCAAAGACAAATCAGATAAATTGTATTATTCTTTATGTCTTCATCAACTAGGAAATAATTACTTAGTAAGCTTCTAAAACATAGATAGCACTGTTCTCATTCATAAAAAATTTTGGTTCATACAATGATTTGGGTTCTAGTGCCAATCCTGCTCCAAACAGCTGTATAATTGGTGAATCCCTCTAGATACAGTTTCCCAGTTTCATAAAGATTCTGTATGTCCAAGGCCTTCCAACCTTTAAAATTTCATTTTAATAAATTTAAATTCCAAATTAGCTACTGTAAAGCCAGAGCAGAAATACTTTTTGGGCGCTAAACATGAAAGATACACAAAACACACAGGCCCCTCAGGAGCTTGTAAGAAAAACAGACATGCACAAGAAACCAAACTACATCTAAGTATAATTAATGATTGATACAATTTATGTAAAAAATGGGCTTTGACTAGTCACAATTTGTTATGCCTGTATTATGAAGAAAGATACCTCAAGACCTATTTATTTTATTGTTCTAATTTTTAATAATTTAGGGTCAGTTGAATTCTGACACTCTGAAAGACCTGAATTCAATAATCTTATTCATAATTAATGCCTAAGAAAACTCCAAAAATGGATTCTATTTGACTTTGCAAAATGTTGTATGCTTTTATGGGAAAATTTACCTGATTATGCTACCTACTGATATTTGGTTTAGAGTTAGTAAGGATCATTTTCACTATTGCACATTGCTAATGATGTCTTGGGATGGCTGACTGAGGCAAAAAAAGCAGTATCAGACTAAAAATTTCCTCTCAATAATAATTATTCCCTGATTTAAGTTACTGATAAAAAATAAGGAAATGCTCATTTTTCTGAATAATATTTTCCACACAAAATGCTTTAGATACCAAGATATTTAGACTTTATTTCCTGTGGTCTAAATCTAATAGGTGACCTCAATAGTTTTAACTAATTTGAGGAAGAGAAAGAAGAGGGGAGGAAGAGTCGTGTGTGGCAGAAATGAATGTGTTAATTTGTATTCTGGCCATTCAAGTGGAAATGCCCATTAGACATGTATAAATAAATACCTGTTGGACATTTGGGAATGTCAGCCCAAGACGGAGATATGAATTTAGAATTCATCAATCTATTCAATAAGGATTAATTAAATTCTGACTCTATTTATTCAATATCAGTTCAAAAATATGCATTGATCACTACTTAGTGCCACACATGCTAGAGATACAGCGAACAAGAAAGATCCATTCCTTTCATGCCACTTTCACTTTTGTGGGAGATAATAAGGGAATAAAGGCTAAGACAGATGGGGTAAAAGATGGTATTAGGGCACTAATCAAGAATCAAGAACCAAAAACAAAGATACAGAGAACCAGAGAACCAAGCCACCTTTAGCAAATTAGAGTAAACAATAGATTTTATGCCTGGGGTAAAACATGCTATTAGGGCACTAATCAAGAACTGAGAACCAAAAACAAAGACACAAAGAACCAGAGAACCAAGCCACCTTGAGCAAATTAGAGTAAACAATAGAGTTTATGCCAGAGGCAAAATTAAGAGTGTGCCAGCTGAAAAAAAAAAAGCCAAGAGTACTTCAGACCAGAAAAAATATGTATTAGAAAGCCATGAGGTATCCTGGTTACACAAAGAAGTGGTGTAAATTCAGCGAGGCTGAAATGTAGGTGTAAATGGCAATGAACTTAAAAAAGTAAGCACAACCAGATAATGAAGGGGCTCATAAACCATTTTATAGAGCTTGTACTTTTCCTAAAAGTAAAACACTGAAAAAGTTTAAACAAGAGAGAGATACAGGTTCAGTTTAGAAATATCATTCTGATCACAGAATGCAACAAATGAATGAGAGGGAACAAGACCGGAGATCACTAAAGAAATCCTTTGCCAACCTCACAGATTTGACTCAGTCAAGTCACCTATATTTGTTCTTATAAAACCCTGTACTTCTTTCTAGTATTTATAACACATTAATCAAATAACTGTAAAATTATTTTCTTACTCCCTCTTGGTTTCCCTGCTAAACAGTAAGCTTCATAAAAATAGGGTCCTGGCTTCTCTTGTTCACTGATTTCTCCCCCAGCAACTAATACAATGGTTTGCATATATATGGTATGCAACCAATATTTTTTAACAAATTAATAAATGCAAGTGTCACAGAAACCAAGAAGCCAAGCTGATTTCAAGAAGTCATCAATGGGTGAAGAGTTTCAAAATCTGTGGAGAAGTAGGGCTAAGGACAAATTGTTGGGGATTTAGCACTTAGGCAGTCATTGGTGAGAACCTTTCATCCAGGTTGCAATGCACAGAGTAAAGGAGCAAAACAGAGGTTAAGTGTGGGTGGACCAAATCGTTAAAAAGAGGAATATTTCAGTTGATTGAGAGATAAGCAAGACCATTTTTTAAAAAATGGGTGAGGCATAATGGAGTGTGAAGAGCAATAAACAAAGACTATTCATAAGAAATAAGGGTTAATTAATCCAGTAAGATCCTGAAAAATGCAAAACAGCACATAGGGGATCTTAACTTCTGAAAACCTCTCCTTAAAGGATTTATGTGTATTTTCCTTTAAGAGTTATATATACCATACATTTCTTATTGTCAGAGAAAGAAAAAAGAGGTAAATATAGATCCATTTGTAGGTAAGCGTCTTCCAAGAGCAAATTAACCTATTATTTCACTAACATTTTAATGAATAATGTTATAATCCTTAACTTCCAGACTCTACCTATTCCAGCCCTCTCACATATCAGCATGTTTAATCAAATTCAATTGTGGAAGGTTATATTTTTTCTCTTCCAAAATAAAGACGTAGCTTTAGCCCTGTCTAGACTCATTCTCCACTATTCAATGTGGTACTCAACAGCCCTCAAGACAACAAGAGACTGCAAAGAGGTCAGATATAAAATCCCCTTCTAGAAAATAAAGTTTCACTTCTGAAAACCTCTCCATTTAGAATTTGTGTATATTTTCCTTCAAGAGCAAAAGTTAAAGTCAATACAGTGTATTAGCAACTTCCAAGTATTATGGTTAATAATTTTATGGAATGGGAGAGTGAGTTTTGCAAGTTTAAATCAGGAATGACATTTGGAAGAAGGGAAACTAGATGTTGGCACAACATGATATATTACATCTGATCCAGGAAAGCTGACATAATATATTATTCCTTCATGCCAGGCAAAGTCACATGAAAAGGAATAACTCCTCCATTTGTCTGAAAATAATTGAAGCCCTGTTACATAGCTGATTATACCAAGACGGTGGAAGTCAGAATGTCAGGACAGAAGGGGCCTGAAGAATAGGATGGTTGATGTCACGGGTGAGAGGGGGAAAAAAAAATAAAGGAAAACAAAGATAAATGACAACTCTTTCTTACATAATTACCATCACAATTAAAAAGCATTCTGGACTCTCTCACTGAAACCATCCATCAGATAGGCATTTTTTAGTTCTAGCTCCTATGATATCAGTAGGAATTATTGTTTATCATGACAACCAGGAAAGGACTTCAGTCAGGCACAACATTTGTTCTTCAACAGATATGGAGCACACCTGGATGTAAGACAGATGTGCACATCAGCATTCTGACAATTTTGGAGAATGTTTTCGTTCCTCTTTCGTCTCTCTTATCTTTTCTCTTCTGGGTCTACCACATGTCAGACTAGGTCAAAGGAAGCAATTCCCAAGGAAACAACTATCAGCATCTTTGTGTACCCCATTCTACCCACATAGGTGTGTGTTGGATGAACAGCAATGCCTTGTCTCCAGCACAAAGTAAACATTTCCTGCTGCAATAGGTCAGAGTACTTTATTGGATTTTGTTCATGCCTATCTATGAGGACACATTTAAAAATAAAATTTATGCAATCAGAGACACATGTCATGGTGAAAGAATGATGGCAAGATATTTGGTGTCTTACCATATCATTTAGTTTGTTTTGCTTTGTTTTGAGCTTTAAAAAATATGAAACAATTCACTCTGTTGAAGCAAAGGACTTCTAAGCATTTACACATCAGCAGCTTATAAATATCAAAATTTCCAAATTAGCTTTGCTTTAATTGTTATATGTCTTTCTTTATTGGACTGGGCATACAGATTTTGTTTCTGGAATGAAAAGACCAATTACAAATAACTCTTAAAAAGTTATTTTTAAAAGAACTCTTTTGAACTCCCCTGAACATTCCTGATCCTAAAATATGTTTTATCATATATTAAGAAGACAATGAAAGAAAATTAAGTAATTCTTTTAATTAAAGAAAAATAGAATTTGCATTAACTTATTCAATGTATTAGAGGATTACTTTTTCATTTGTTTGTGTGTTGAACCAACTTAAACATTTTTGAATAAAACTTTTGTTTACAGAAATTTTATAAATACTCAGAATTATCTTAATTTCCTTTTTACACTTTTATCCTACTGGCTCTGACTCCAAGGTATATGCTGAATCTATTCACTTTGATTCATTTCACAGCTACCATAGTACATCAAGCTACCTTCATCTCTCATCTGAATTAGTGAAATGAACTATTAAATGGTTTCCCTCCGTTCCCCTCTTGCCTCTGTAATTCACTCTCTACACAACAAATCAGAATTATCTTTTCAAATTGTACATCGTATCTTTGCAAAATGTAAATCACTCTTCTACTTAAACTTCTGTAATATTTTCCCACTGAACTTAGAACAAAATCTTAGCTCCATATCATACCCAGAACACTTGCCTCACTTTCTAGGAAGCCTCGGCTTGCACCTGCCTCAGTCAGTATTTATCAGCCATTCTAGACCCTTTTTGGATCCTCAAACACACCTCACAGGTATAGTACCTTTTGCGATATTGCCTTGTTTTATAATCTTCATGGCATTTATCAAAGTCTAATATTGTATCTTTTTCTTGTTGATTACTTATATACAGTCCATGTTCTAGACTGTAACTGCATGAGAAAGAGATTTGTCTTGTCCACTTCTATATCTTTGATACCTAAATCAGTGTTTGGCATGAAGGAGATACTCAGTAAATGTTATATGAAAATAAAAAGGACTAAGAAACAAAATAGCTGTATTCCATACTAAACATAGAAGATGGTCCAACTGATGTACAATTTATGCATTTCTCCAGATGGATTAATTTCATTCCTGGATCAAACTAGATGTTGAAGATCTGCATATTTAGACCATGTTGATTTGATATTACTCATGCCACATCCACCTCCTGCATGCCCTCTAAACCTTTAAATATTTACTATATAATCTATAATCCAGTATTATATTCTGAATTTTATTTGTAATAATTGGCACATGGAATTTGCTTTTGAATAAATTTTAGGAATATCAAGGACATTAAGAATTAAATAATCTTTTATTGACTTTTTCTGAGGTATATGGAAGATATTTCTTTAGTTTCTTTCTTTTTTCTTTCTTTTTTTTTTTTTTAAGAGAAATGGTCTTTCTCTGTCACCTAGGCTGGAGTGTGGTGGCACATTTACAGATCCGTACTCAAACTCCTGGGGTCAAGAGATCTTCCTGCCTCAGTCTCCCAGGTAGCTAGGACTACAGATATGCATCACAATGCCCTGCTGATTTTTTAAACTTTTTGTACAGATAGGGTCTCACTATGTTGCCCAGGTTGATCTTGAACTTGTGGCTTCAAGTGATACTCCTGCCTCAGCTTCCCAAAGTAGTGGGATTACCGATATAAACCACGGCTGGGCAGATTTCTTTCATAGTTCTCTCCAAGAAAAGAAAATCAACCTCTATTGAGTAAATGTATTTCTTTTTGTTCCTCACGTTTCCTTCTTGGCTTAGTTTCCATGAGATACAGAGAGAAATTTGTGGCCCATATTTTATAATTATACAGGACTTCAGTATATGCATTTCTATTACAAGCTCAGATGAGTATTTAAACAATATTTAAAAAATTTCTTTACCTTTAACTTTCCAACTCTACTATACTATGTTATTTTAAATAAAACAATACAAAACTTCATGAAATAAGATATAACTGGTATACATGCTTAGGAAAGCAATAAAATAAATAGGCTATAAAGAATATTTTCTGCATTCTCACATCATTTCTTTATTTATTAACACAATGATAATTATCAATGATAATATTGGGGGGTCAATTTAGCCCAATACACTTGGAGCAGGCCATATTAGGACAGTTTCCTGGTAATATGAAAATAAAATCTCAAGCCTCTTCTGTCACTGTCATTCCTTCTCTCTGTTTTAATGATGATAAATCAGGATAAAAACAAAAACCAAATAACTTAATTATGGTTGTACAAGCTACACAATATAATTAAATCCAGCGGGATCTGCTTCTTCATCCAAGATTGAAGTGATAGGGGCTAGGGGAACATCATCTAGTGCCTGAGGATAGTGACAGGGGAAACCTTGTCTAGTGCCATGAAGCAAACTGGGGTAGCAATGATTTACTGAGCTCTCTCCTAAATATGCACTGAACAGTTGCAAGGCTACTATTTGCTAGATTTGCTCAGCAGGGATAAAATGTACATTCAACAATTCTCAGTCTTCTTCTCTTGCCAATGACGTTGAAAACAGATTTACACTTCTACTGGTTTCAGTCTGAATTTCACAACCAAGAATTTTTTTTTTCAACTGGAGTTTAAAATAGAATTTACTCTTGAAAGGGCCATAGTCTGCTCATTCTTGAGAGATGTCTATGTATGTTAACAGCCACCTAAGCCACAGAATTCATGATAGTAGGTACAAAATGATATGAAAGAATTTCTGTAGGTTTCCCAATTCATATTTGGGACAAGAGATTCCCTTGGTGTGGGGGCTGTCATGTGCACTGTAGGATGTTTAGCAGCATCCCTGGCCTCTATCCACCAGACCAATAGCAACCCAGAGCTTCCGTGTGAAAGCAGAAATGTCTCCAGACATTGCCAAATGTCCCCAGGGACAAAAGTCACAGCTGTTTGAGAACCACTGTTCTATAGCCTAATTTCTTAGATTAGTTATAGCCAATTTTTTCATAAACTACTTATGAGGAGTCTACTAAGTAGGCCAAACTAAATAAATCTAATTTGTTCTTTATTAACCAATTATGTAATATATTTATGAATCACTTTTAATACCACAATGTGCTTTGACCACCATTCAAATATCTAGAAGAAAAATCATGCTGGAAGCAATCATTCAAATTTCTGGAAGGTGCACTTTCTTTTCCATGTCTTTAGAACTGCACAACACACTGATCAACCCTATTCGTATCTCCAATTAGGTAATTCTAGTATCTAGTTTAAGTAAGGATAAGGATAAATCATTGATTTTTACTTTCTTATGCAGATTTTGGAAAAGATAATTTGACATTTCTTCTCTGAACATTGAACCTTTAAGGCACTGCTTCTATTTAAGCCTTATAAATAATGCAAGTTTTCCATAACTTATTTTATTATAGAATGAGCTTTTAAGTTATTGTTACCCATTTAACTTTGAAGATCTATCTTTACAATTCCAACCTTTTGTCTCAGCAATATACTAGTTTATGCTATTATAAACAACTTTTGTAATAAATGTTAAATGTTTTGTAACTTTTTACTTATAACATTTAAGGTTACCACTATTTTTTTTTTAAAGCTGTGCTTACTTCTGAGGGGTGTTCAGAGTCAGAACACATAAATGTATTTCTCTAAGTTCTTTCCTTGGAAGATTGTCAGATGTATGACATAGCAACAGAGGCCAACTAAAAATATACATACTTGCTCCAATGAACTTTTCCTTCCAATGTCTGCATCTCACCAAGGATGGCAAGGAGAAGAGAGGACTTCCCACATCCTACTTGGCCTACAATCATGGTTAACTGACCTAGAAAAGCAAAACAAAGGATAACTACAGAATGAGATGGAATTCTTAGTGAAATAAAATCAAAACACATTTAGAAAAAGCTAATGTTTTATAATCACTGGCCCAGTTTTGATATCTAGCGATATGGTATTCTAAACAGCTCCTTTCTGTGATAAGTCTTTTTGGAAAAAGAAAAAAAAAATGTATATATATATATATATATATATATATATAAAGATTTATTATTTTTAAAACTATGAGAATAGCTGATATCAGTAAAGAGAGCAATGAAATAATTGCCCAGATCATCTAGATTAGTTTTAACTTTATTATTCAATTCATTCAGAATAAAAAGGGCAATTTTGACTAAAATAAATAATCAGGATAATAATGATTTGGGCTAAGTTACTAAGACACTCTCTTCTTCAATTTCTTTCTTTGTTTTGCATTTATAATAGAAAAATCTTCACCTAATGAACATCAGGCCAGGTCAAAAAATATTTCTATTCAATTATAGAGACATTTTAAGGAAAAATTACTGGGTTTATTCTTAAATATTTTATTCTTTTTGATGCTACTGTGGATAGTATTGTTTTCTTAGTTGAAGACAGTTTGTTGTTAGTGTATAAGTACTTGGAAATAAAATTAACCAACAAGGTTAAAAATGTATACACTGAAAACTATGACATTGATGAAATGAACACAAACAAAAAAATGACAAGACATTTGGGCTTAGGGACTGGAAAATTAATATTGTTAAAATGTCCATACTACCTAAAGCAATCTACAGATTTAATGTAATTCTTATACATATCCCAATGGATTTTTTTACAGAAATAGAAAAACTAATTCCAAAATTCGTATGAAAACAGTAGACCCTCAAATAGCCAAAGCTATCTTAAGAAAGCAGAACAAAGCTGGAGGTATCACACTTTTTGCTTGCAAAATATATTACAAACCTACAGTAATCAAAAGAATGTGGTACTTGCATAAAGACAGATGCATAAATCAATGGAAGAGAAGAAAGAGATCATAAATAAACCTATACATATACAGTCAACTGATCATCAACAAGGGCATTTAAAAAACTGAATATCTACATGCAAAAGAGTAAAATTGGAGCCTACATTACACCATACACAAAAATCAACTCAAAATGGATTAAAAACTTAAATGTCAGAGCTGAAACTACAAAAATTCTTAAAGAAAAAAATAGAGGAAAATCTTCTTAGCATTGAACTTGGCAGTGATTTCTTGGATTTCACACCAAAGCACAGGCAACAAAACCAAAAATAGATAAGTAGAACTACATTAAACTGAAGAGCTTCTGCAAAGCAAAGGAAACAACAGAATGAAAAGGAGACCTATGGAATGAAAGAAAATATTTGCAAACTATCTACCTGATAAGAGGTTAATATCCAAAATATAAAATAGCAAAACCAAAACAAAACAAATAATTCAATTAAAAATGGGCAAAGAACCTGAATAGAGATATTTCTCCAAATAAGACATACAAATGGCTACCAGGTATACATAAAATGGCATTCAACAACACTAATCATCAGGGAAATGCAAATCAAAACCATAATGAGATATCACCTCACAGCTGTTAGAATGGCTGAAATAAAAAAAAAAAGTGAAAGATAAGAAGTGTTAGTGAGCATGTGGAGAAACTGGAATCCTTACACACTGTTGCTGCAATGTAGAAGTGTGCAGCCAACCATGAAAAACAGAATGGAAGTTCCTAGAAAAACTAAAAATAGAATTGCCATATGATCCAACAATCCTACTTCTGGGTATTTTTGCAAGAGAATCAGAATTAAGGTCTCAAAGAGATATATGCTCCCCCATTTTCATCATAGCATCCTTCACAATAGCCAAGATATTGAAACAACCCAAATGTCCATTGACATATAAATGAATAAAGAAAATGTGGTATATACATGCAATGGGATATTAATCAGTCTTATAAAAAGAAGGAAATCCTGCCATTCACAACAACACGGAAGAACCTAGAGGACATTAAGCTAAATGAAATAAGCCAGTCACAGAAGGACAAATGCTGCATGATGCCACTTATATGAGCTATCTAAAATTTTGACTTTGAGGTATTTTAACTCATTTAGTCAAAATTTTAGACACTTCTTTTCACAGAAGCAGAAAATAGAATGGTGGGTTCCAGGGGATGGGGGAAAGGGAAAATGGGAAATTGTTGTTCAATAGGTATTACTGCATTTCCATTATGTGAGATGAGTAAGTTCTAGAAATCTGCTGGTCAATGTAGTACCTAGTACCTACAATTAACAATATAGCATTCTGTACTTTAAAATGTGTTAACAGGGTAAGTTTCATGTCAAGTGTTCTTCCCATAAAAAATAAAACGAAAACAGAAGAACAGAAGGAAATTTTTAGTAGCGACTGCATATCGAGTACCTTTATTGTGGTGGTGGTTTTCACACGTATATACATATGCCAAAATTCATCAAAACGTAAGCATCAAATATGTGGAATTTTTGTGAATCAATGACACTTCAATAAAACTTTCTAAAAATATTAAATCCATATAATTATTGGATATTTAAGTTTTAAGTATCTTGAAAACGTCATCAGTATTTCTCATGGATAGAAAATAACTTTCTCATATACTCATTCTTTAAAGTGTATCTCAAACAAAAAGTGAAATCAACCACCCCACTGTTTAAATTGCCCAAATCAGCAAATGAACAGTAAATAATTGTCCAAAGGTATAGACTCCATAGTGAAAGGTGGGTCTTATCATTTCCAGCCATTCCCACAGTGGCTCACAAGCAAAATGGTGCAAATAGGTAACCATAAATAATATTTATGTCTTTAAAAAGTCTTTCTCTTTTTTTTTAGGCTCAATTATCTTGGAAAACCATGATTATAGTCATGAACAATTACAAAAATGCGTAACAAATGACTCTTACCTGTTGGAATTCGAATGTCTATATTGGATAATGTAGCTAAACCACTGCCCCATGAAAAGTACCCATTTGTGACCTATGAAATAAAAATATAGAAATTAAATTATATATGTGGTATCAATGAATAATTCTAATTAAAATTTTTAAGTGGTAAAAGACAAGGTAGAACACACAAGGTGAAATTCTGATTTAGAGTTATTTAGTGATAGTAATGAAAAATTAAAAAGAATGAAAGTGAAAGGAGAGTCTTTCAATTTGTGATATGAAGATTGCTAAAAATCTTCTTTGAAAATTTGGGATTACTGGATCGTTTACATATGGACATTCTTGAAAGACAATTATCCCAAACATTTTCCAACAAAATCCCCACATTAATTATTTTCTCACTGCCAGACAATTCCCCAAATCCTACTGATTAAAATAAAGAAGAGAAATAACCACAAATTATTTCAGCAAAATGACTGCATTAACTGAGGAAGAAAATTCTATAATTAATGAATTTCCTGAACTGTGTAGGCTATTCATGGAAGTTAAAAAAAAATGATAAAGAATAATAAAAGAAGTGAGCCCACATTGCTTCTGGTATAAATGCCAACAATCAGCAGAGATCACAATACCCTCTATTCATCCCACGAAATCTATTTGTTTTAATAAGCTTCAAGTGGACTTAATAGTTTTACCAGTTATAAAAATAGAAAATAAAACAATAACAGAACCCAAAATTACAAGGATGGAGTAGATACAGATGAGGGGAGGAAGGGCTCCTAAAAGTCAAGAGAAATTAAAGATACATTTCACTCATAAACTAGTATTTTATTTCAAAACCACAAATGAAATTCCTAAGCACAGTATTGTTTTGGAATTTTGCAGAATGGATTTGTGATATCTCAATTGTAACTGCATATAACATGAAAACTTCATAAAATGAACAACTTAACGAGTGAAAAACTCTGCTTGAAAAGGTTAGGTTATGTTTTTCCATGCAGGTTTTCTCTAGCTTGTAATATGTATGGCACAATATTTAGTAATATCAGTCACATAGCTATGCATGAAATTAGTCATGGAAGGAGGGTCTCATGGAAGGGCTGGATCAGAATTATTGATTGCTTTATAAATATAGGTGATCCTCATTCAGTGTGAGGCACTATGTTAGATTGGTGTAGGTTACAAAGACGCGTAAGACATCTTCCCTGCTCTCTTGAAGCTTGCAATCTGTTGAGTAAGTAAACCGTGGAAAGAAGTGAGTACAAGACAAGACAGTATGGGCTAAGTACCAAATAAAAGGGACAGACAGACACTTAGCAGCTCATAAAGAAAATCATTTACCTCTGGGATGAGTAAAAACCTTTTTTTAAAAAAGAGGCCTTTTAGCTAGTTTTGCAAAATATACTGAATGTCAATGAAAGCACTTGTAGGTAAAGAACTATAGTGAGAATAGGCTGAAGATCAAAACAACTAGAAAATATTTCAGGGGAAATGGTGCATAGAGCTAGCTGGGGCAGAGCTGGCTGGGGCTGTCATTATGGTTAAACGACAAATAGCTCAAATAAATTACACAGCCTGAAAGGCTGATGATTTTTTTTTTTTCTCTCCGAGAGCAGGTGAGGAGGTTAAAAGAGGCACAAAAATAGATGCTCGTGGACAAGGGCCAGCATGAAACTGAGAGAGGCCCTACATGCCACTTGATGTTCTCAGTGAACTGGGAGCTAAGGTGATCTGGAGAAAGAGGAGGCAAAAGGAGAGAGAAGGAGGTGGGAATAGAGTGGTGACAGCTGCGTAGCTACTGTAGGTTCGGAAAATAACGCTGCTAAGAGGCATGTAAAAGGATGGTAGATAGCTACTGGGGGAGGGGTGTCAGCTGAGGTTAGAGATAATAAATCGGTGGCCATGCTGGCCTGCACCACTGTGTCACCTTTTCCATAGCACTCAGCAGTCTGGTTATAGGTGTGTAGAAGGCATGAGGTTGGATTGCTGCAGAAAGGTACTCAATGACTGGGAGAAAAAAGAAGGGGCTCAAGATATTGAAGGTTTCAGTGGTGTTAAAAAACAATGACCATGAAAGTAAAAGCCTGAGAAAACTTGGGGACCAAGATTTTGTTGTCAGTGACTGACAAGTCTAATAGAATAAGATAGAGGGGATGCAGTTTCAGGTAGTGACCAAGTGTAACTACAGGTAAGGTTGTGCAAATGGAGTGATGGTAGATTAGGGGATTTTCGGGCTGCGATACTAAATAGACTGTGCCCTTGGAAGTTTAAATCCTATCCGTTGTGGCACATACAAAGATAAAAAGGGGGACTAGGAAACATACATCTACATTGAAGGTGGAAGAGTGATTATGAGGTCTTCTGATAATAGATGTAAGAACAGGTAGAAAATGCCATAGCTTTATGAATGTGACAGGGGAAGGTTATGGTCTGAAAGTAGCAGGAAAGAACTAGAAGAATGCAATGTCACCTTCCGACTTGGTGCTACACAGAAGTAAAAGAAGGAACAACATCCACCCAAGAAAGATGGAAGAGGAGGAAGGCTAAAGTTAATTTCTCCTGCTACCATTTACATTTTCATTCCCTCCTGCCTTTTACAAAATGCACTAAATTGGCCACCAGCAGGGTTAAAATCCTGACTTCCCCAACTAGATGTTTGTACTCAGAAAATCAGCTAATATATAAATCAATATTTGCAAAGGTTCATGTAAGGAGAGGTACAATGATGATCATCATAGCAGGGTTTGTGATGGAAGACGGTGGCAAGCTCAGTGTCCATCACTAGGGAATAAGTAAAATGCAGTGATGCATTCTACAGGATACTATGGTGCCCTTAGAAGGAGCAAACAATCATGAAACCATTTAAGTAAACTGAGAGCACATAGATGCTTATGACAACAATGCATATTTTACAAGGATATGAGCATGCCTAAGCACATCAAGCATATTAGAGCTGGCTCTATAATGATGGGGGTCGGGGTAGGTATATTGGGGATAAGATGACTTTGATAGGAAGGAGTATCAGGGCTACAGGGAAATAATGAATTAAAATTTAAAAGCAGGAGCCATATAGACACAAAAAGTCACCTAGTATATGATTCCATTTACATGAAATATCCAGAATAGGCAAATCCATAGAAACAGAATGCAGATTGGTTACTGCCGGGGCAGGGGAGTGGGAAACGGGGAACAATTGCTTAATGGATTTGAGATTTCCTCTTGGGGTGATGAAATAGTTTTGGAACTAGGTAAAGGTGGTGGTTGCACAACATTGTGAATGTATTAAACACCACTGAATAGTTCACTTTGAAATGGTTGTCTGCTATGTGAATTTCACCTCAGTGAAAAGAAGTTTTTAAAAAATTTAAAGACAGAGGACACACAGACCACTGTCCACTTCCTCCTGCTGAAAATCAGTAACAATGCTGAACAAAATCTGGTTTGAAAAACATCTCACTAAAGAAAGCAGTTAGGAAATGTCAGGTCAAAATAAAAGGAAAAAATACAAATTCAAAGATGTGAGCCCCAAAGCACCTAAGCCTCTTTCCCCCAAGGGGCCAAGTATAGCTAAGAAGGTTAAAAAAAATGTATAAAGACTTGTTCTAAAAGGTGTCAGTATTTATTAGAAAACTATAGCAATCATTACAGTGGAATACTGAACAGACAAATAAATCTGAGAAAAATGAAGACTATCAATTGATGCACACATATATAGATCCTTAATGTGTAACTGACATCACACTGAAGATCAGTAAGGACAGTGATCAATATATGGGGCTAGGCAACTGGATATCACACTTGAAAACATTAAATCAGACCTTACTGATTTACTACTAAATTTAGGAAAATGGCTACTAATAAATGTACTACTGCTTCTTTTACTATTTACTAGTAAATTATTCATCACTGACCTACTAAATCACATCCCTACTTGATACTAAACACAAAAATTGATTTTACATGTATTAAGGAACTAAAGGTAAAAAATATAGTTTCGAAGCTTTTAGAAGCTAATGTAGAATGTCTTCGTGACCTCTGGGTAGGGAAAGTTTTCTTAAGACCAAAAAACGAAAGCATTAACCATAAATGGGGCAAGGGAGTTGGGGGTCATGAAATAGTTTTGGAACTAAGTAAAGGTAGTGGTGGTTATATACTAAGTTATATACTAAGTTGTTATATACTAACTAAAAGTTGTGTACTAGACTATATTAAAATTAAGAACTTCTGTTCAATAAAAGATATTACAGAGCCAAAAGCCAAGCCACATAGAGTGCAAGAAGAATTTTGCGACATGTATGACTGTCAAAGTAGTACCAAGAATTTTTAAACAGGAGAAGGACAAATAACCTGGCAATTCACAAAAGAGACATTTAAACCAAACCCAAATGGCCATTTTCATATATCTATATATCTATATATCTATCTATATATATCTATATATATCTAATATGGAAAGGTGCTTGACCTGATTTGTAACTAGAAAAATGCCAATAAAAAATCACAGCAAGATACAATTGTATTTCTCCCAGCACATAACACTTGGCAAAAAATGAGAAGCATTGGTGAAGATGTAGAGCAACTGGAATTCTCAGTCACTTCTGGTGAAAGTGTAAATTGCACAATCACTTTGGAAAACAGTTTGCCATTACCTGGGAAGGTTGAGAATGCATACACCCTATAACTCAGCAACTGTTCACAATAGCCTCAAGCTGAAAAATGCCCAAGAGCCCATCAAAAGTAGAACAGATATGAAATTCTGGTATATTTATACAATGGAACAATTTATACAATAGAACACCAATGAGCAAATGAATTACAGTTACAGCAATATGGATGAATTACACATACATAATGTTGACCAAAAGAATAAACACACACACATATATTTAAACTTTAAAGAAACTAAAAATATGTTTTTAGGGAGGCATGTATAGCAAGAATAATCAAGGAAATGATGACTATAGAAGTCAGGGTGGCAATTATATCTCAGGGGAAAGATATAAGAGAACAGCAAATATATGTGTTGGGGGATTTTCTGAGGGAGCTGCTGATATAACTATGTACTTCCCTGCAGTATATTGTATTTTACAATAAAAATATTTCAAAAAGGTAAATACATTATTACCAATTTGTGAGTTTTCACCATAAATAAAAAATTAATTTGGGCTTAAAAGTGAGCCTGAAACTGCAGAGGCCAGTCAGAAGCACAGCAAACCCAAAGCCATTGATAAACAGCACTTTTTTTTTAAATGCATGAATGGTCAATTTTGGAAAAAAAATCATAATAGTATCTTTTTTTTCTATTATGAGACACATGGAAAAGACTTATTTTTAGATTCCTATTACAGTGAACAGAAAATGTCAATTAAAAACTGGCCCTTTTTTTGACGAATACATTAGTAGTTATCTGGGCATAGTGAAGAAACAACAGCATAGAGGATCCTTTCCAATCTCTCATTCCTTATCTTTTCATAGCCCCTAGTTCATACTCTGCCTCAACATTATAACTGCCTAGGGAACAACACACACACACGTGCACACGCACACACACACACACACATTTTTAAAACTTTGTAGTTAATTCTAATGCATAGCCAAAGTCAAAAATCACTAGAGCTCTCTATAATGCATATGTGACATATCCTTTTAACCCCCAAACAACCACACTAAAATGGCATGTCCACCTCAAGATGGGCAAACTGTGACTCAGTGAGGCATAGTAATTTGCCCAAACATCACGTATCAAATTAGTGGAAAAGGGGGCGCTAGCACTAGCTTGTTCCACTCAATCACATGTTTGTTCCAATAATGAAGTGGCTATTGTAGGAAGGTATTGTGTCAGGTGTCAAGGAGACAGAGACCTAAACATAGCTCTTGGCTCTATTATACATCCCACACTGAGCCTCCTCCTCTCTGTGACTGGCCCAGACTGTGCAGGGGAATTGGATATCCTGCAGTAGCCAATGCAGCCAGTTTGCTAAGTTTCCAGGACTCTGGTAGCTCCCATGGCTAGAGGCCCTTGACTGCTGCCGGCAGCTACTCCAGTTCCTGCACAATGCTGACCACTCCCCGGGGCTTAACCCCAACTGTTGGTTTCCTGTTCCACCTTAACTTAAGCACACATGCCTGGGGCAAGTTCAAACAGCCAAGTTTGAAATCAGATCAAGTGCAGTACTGGGAAACTGTTAAATGCATACACTAGTCTGAGTCTCCCCTGATTGAAAACAATGACTATCTAATTTATATTCCTAAAATTTGAATTTATAGTATTGTTATTCTCCATAAGTCAATTTATTTGGTTGATAAACATAGGAATACCAAAAAAAAAAAAATACATGTGACACTAGCTTCTAAAGCAGATTCAGAAGAAAGGCATGTTCTCTAGTTATTGAAATGTACTGCTGGAGCAAAAATTGTGGTTGGGAGATGAGGAAGAACTGACAATTAAAACTCATCAGAGTATGTTTTTAAATGTTATTACGGTTAATGACAACTGTAAAATGAATTTAAAGGCACAATTTAGGACACTTGCAGAACTTCACCATAAAGTAGTAACATAAATATTTCTATTCATGTAAGAATCCAGGAAAAAAAAATAACCTTTATGGCAATATCCTCTGTTTCTGTGGGACGTAGACGCCGTGTTGATTGCTCATAGCTGTCCAGGTGATATCTTCCAGGCTGTTTCCTGTTTATAGTTTTTGGCTGCTGCATTCCAAATGGAAAAGAACACAAGTTGAAGCTTTATTTTAAAAAATCAGGTTTTACTGAACATTTACTCACATTGCTGCCTCACTTAAGTTCCAAGGAAAAGAAACAAGTGGATGTCATATTTTAATTATTTCAATGACTCCTTAAAAAAAACAACAAAAGAATTCTAAAGCTATAGTTAAATCTAATTCACATGCCTCTTAAGAAAAATGAAAATACTAAAATAGGATACTTGCAAATGATGGAAGTTAAAGTACAGATTTCAAACTAAGTTTTGGACAATCTTTTTCCAATGATATGGATGGATTATACCCAGGCAATAAAAACAGCTGTGTGGTGTTAAAAGGTGATCAGATTAACTCAGGTCAAAGTAGAATCCATTTGTTAGGCTATGACATGGTTTGGCTGCATCCTGCCTCAAATCTCAACTTAAATTGTAGCTCCCATAATTTTCACATGTGATGGGAGGGACCCAGTGGGAGGTAATTAAATCATGAGGATGGGTCTTTTCCCATGCTGTTCTTGTGACAGTGAATAAGTCACAGGAGATCTGATGGTTTTATAAAGGAGAGTTCCCCGGCACACGATCTCATTCCAGCTACCATGTAAGACGTGCCTTTTGCTTCTCCTTTGCCTTTCACTATGATTGCGAGGCCTCCCCAGCCATGTGGAACTATGAGTCCATTAAATCTCTTTTCTTTATAAATTACCCAATCTCAGGTATGTCTTTATCAGCAGCATGAGAACAGACTAATACAGCTATTAGGCTTTTAAACATTCCACCAGTAGATTACTGATTATTCTCTGAATCATGATAATTTTTAATCTGATACACTCACATAAATCAGATTGAGCTACACATCACACAGAATCTGCTATGGATTGACAAAAGCATAAAGATCTAGATTTTTTTCATCCAAAGATATTACAGTGTCTCATCAGGAGATCCATAAATCTTATAAAATGATCTAGTCTATTTCAAATTTTATAGCCCTATTCCTAGTCAATAAACTAAAACATCCATTGTAAAGAGGATGCCAGCTGAGGTGTGACAGTCTTCACATATTTAGGTGAACATAAGTCATACCTAGAAATTTGTCATTCTCTAATTTTTTAGTTCGGTTTCACACAGAGATAAATGGCTAAAGAGAAGGTAGAATATTTAGCTCATAAACCTCTCATTTGGAAAAAATTTGAAGCTCAGAATTTCTGCCAGAAACATATTGAATCAGTATTTCAACATAAATAATTTTTTTAAAAAACAGAGTCTCACTCCGTCACCCAGGCTGGAGTGCAGTGGCATGAACACAACTCACTGCAGCCTCAACCTCCCAGGCTCAAGTCATCCTGCCATCTCAGCCTCCTAAGAAGCTGGGACTACAGGTGCATACCATCATGTCTGGCTAACTTATCTATTTGTAAAGACAGGTTCTTCCTATGTTGCCCAGGTTGGTCTTAAACACCTGGACACAAGCAATCCTCCCATCTCAGCTCCCCAAAGTGCTGGGACAATAGGTATGAACCACTGTACTCAGCCATAATTATCTTCCCTACTCAAATACCTTATAGAGACTATGAAGGCTAAGTAATAATACATTTTAAACTGTTAAGTTACCTAGGAAAGCAAAGGATTCTAGAATTGTGAAAGTTGTTGGGTTGCGGGGGGTTGGGGGTGGTGTTATTTTTTTGGCCTGGAACTGCAGGTTTAGCTTTTTGAAAAATCCATTGGGTACTACTATGGGAATTAGGAATGTCCTTGAATAATCAGTAATTTAATCCAAACAAGATACTGCTCTTCCAACTTCCATCAACTGGTGTATCAAGAGAACACCAAACTATCAAATAGTACATTGCTAGGCTACGCGCAAATAAATATACAAACTAAAAAGCCACTGAAAAGATTAGAAAGTAGGACACTAGCAGTGGTTCAGTCACACAGAAAATACTAATATATTTAGACTTAAAATAAAGAGAGAGAGGAGGAGAGTATGTTCATAAAATTTTCTTTTAGTTTCGTTTTTCCTTCCCACAGCCCTCACAAATACTCCTGGAAGTACACTGCAGGAGAGGTTGTAGAAAGCCACTATCCTTTAGGCTAAATATATTTTCCATACAAAATAGGTCTACACTTACATGTAAAATGCACTGTCTTCTAGAGTCTTTAATTCTGTAACATTATTGCCCCCACAGGTCCAAAAGAAATGACTTCATGCCCTTCAAAAAACTAAGAAGAGGGTGGGAAGAGGAGATGTGTTGACAGAGATTTGAGTCGAAGTTCCAGAGATGTAATATGAAGAGACTTTGGCCCTAGACTGTCACTAATTCTCCATAGAGATTCTACAGCCAAAACCACTTAACTCTAAGCTTTTACAGAAAACATAGTATCTTAAGCACTCTCAAGAAGGAGTTTCCATTAGTGTTATTTTCAAACACACAGCTTTTTTCACTCCATTTTAAAAAGTTTGTCATTTGTGGTTTGGCCCATCGGCAGTGATGACTGACCCCGAAAGACATCAAGAAGTCAAGTCTGGTTTCAATAACCCTGAAGATATTGGATGCATTTGAAGGGGATTCTTTTTTTCTTTCCAAAACCTTTTCTCAGTTCCATTTTTCTTCTGTGCCACATCTCATACAAAAAAATTCTTCAGATTTCCCTAACTCCATGAACTTGACCTCCTGTATCTTGTTTCTTGAGGTCATCCCCATATCTCTAAAAGACAAGTTCTTTGGTAGTCTAAGACCATCCAAAGAGGGACAAGCCTGGTTCTAATCAAATAGTTGACCTTCCTACTACTGAAAAGTTTAGACACTCTTTAATGCATTTTTGTCTTTGTGTCCATGTCCACACAATAACAAACAAGCATTTTGAGGCACTGTTCCTCCACCATATATAAGCATGGTTGGTGGTCCCTTCTCAGACAAAATCACACCTGTTCAATAAAACAACTTAACAGGAAAAAAAAAAAAACCCTCCAGAACAGCAAAAGAAAACAAGTCTAAATATAGAGACATGATTGTCTTAACTATTTTTAGCAGTTTTAAAGAATGATGTAAAAATATATATAATACAGATGATTTCCTGAGAAAAGCTTTCCACGTTCTAATCAGTTGTCAGGAGACTGCATGTACACTTGTGTTGGTTCGCATAAATGGTAAATATATTCATATTTTTTCTAATAGTAACATTAACAAATATTAACATGACTCACTGTGGAACAACACTTTTCTCCTTTATGAAATATATTAATTTTTAAGAATTTCTTCAGAATGTTTTCAACACTTTCTTCAAGAAAGTGGTATAATCCAGTCATTGATTTAATATTATCTAATGGCTAATGACTCCTAAATTTATATCTCCAATGTTTATATCTCTTCTTGGATTAAGAAGTATCTCAGAATTTGCATGTGCAAAATGTACCTCTTGATTATACCTCAATGCCGATCTCCTCATTTCCCAGCCTCCCTATTTCAGTTAATGGCTAGATCATCTACCCAGAAGTCAAACCAATAATGTAGGATTCCTCCTTGAGTCCTCTTTCTCCTTCACCTCCTCCATCCAATCTATCAGCAAGTCTTTATTAGCTCAACCTGTAAAGTGTATACTGAATTTGATCTTTTTTTTTCACAATGTCCCTTGCAACTGGACCAAAAACTCTTAATTCTAACCATCATCCTCTCATGCCTATGTTATTATAATGATCTCTTTACTGATCTACATGTTTCACTCTTTGTCCTCCAGCAACTTCTCTCTACACAGAAAACAACAACATAATCTTTTAAAAATATAAGCAAAATTATATTACTCCCTACTTTGAAACCTTCCAATAATTTCCTATTGTAGATCAATAAAACCCAAACTCTTTCCATGGTTTACAAGGCCCTCAATCATTGTTCTTACATCATCTCATCTTTCTCTTCTTCACTAGGCTCCAACCACAGTGCCCCTCTGTTCCTTGAATACACCAAATTAATTCCTACTTCAAGATCTTTGCAACTACTAGTTCTCCTGCTTGGAATGCTCTTTCCCCATAACCTTTCAGGAAAGGTACCTATTTTTTATTCAGGTCTTAGCTCAAATGCTAGCTCTTCAGAAGGGACTTCTTGGAAATGACCACCCTGCTTCAAGTACCCAATTCACTCTCTGATAGCCTCTTTTATTTTCTTCACACAGTTAAACTATGTTATTGTTTTAATTTGCTTATCAACTCCTGCCTCAAAAAAGCAAATTCTGTGGCAGGAAGGATCTCACATGTCTCATTTATTGCTACATCCCTAGGTCTTAGCACAAAGCACAGGGTAGCCAAAAAATCTAAAAACACAGACATATATTTAAAAAATAACTTACTCATATTATATGTAATGCATGACAAAATAACATTGACTATGTTTCCAGATTTTATGTAGATACTAAGTAAATATTAGTATCATGGATAAATGAACTGGTCTACAACTTACAAGACTCAGGTTTTAATTCTAGTTCTACCACTTACTAATCTTATGATTTCATTTAAGCCTTGTGACATGCAAAATAAAAAGAGCTGGATAATTGGAAAGTAAGAAAAAGACAATGCAATATAATTCAGCTGGAAAATAAAAAGAGACAATGTAATATTTTAAGTGGATCAAAAGATAAAATACATCAGAAAATATGTTTTAAACTAAAAAGTATAATATAGTTAAAAGGTAATATAAGAAAATGGTGCATGAGTAGTAAGCTTACTTTGTGTTATTTTTATATAAATGTGGAGTAACCAAACTCTCAATTTCCTTTTGAATTGAACATGTATTGTCTCTTCAGACAATTCTTTCTGGATTTATAAAGACAAGCCATATACATTTGTTTATTGACTTTAGACTTGTGAGGTTGTGTAAAAGCAAGTGGCAATTTTTCTTCACATGGGTTAAAAAATAAAGCTTATAATTGCTTCTAATATCACTCATATTAATCTGTCCATTCTGCTGAAACTGTCCTCTATTCAGAACTTCCATAAGAAAAGTAAAGCACTTACAACTCCAGTGTGTTTCTTACAGGACTCAAAAGGAAGCGAACTTTCACCAGTTCGCCAACTGTCATCACCAATCTCATCACTCAAGAGAAACTCATTCAGCTTTTGAACACTGCAGAAAGCAACAAACACAAAATAAGAGTTAACAATAAAACCACCACCAATAAAGTACTACTTAAATAAGCCCCTAACACATATCATGGTGAGTAGGATGCCTGTGAGAATCATTTTTCGAGGCCAACTGGGAATTCAGCTAGATCAACCGTTTTGACAATCCTAAATTGCCAGGGACAGAAGGATTTCCAGAGCATGGAACTTTCAGTGCTAAAACCAGAAACATCTCAGAAAAATCAGGACCATTTGTCACCCTAAATTCAACAGAACATTCTTTGCTTTTTTTTTTTGCAATTATATTCCTCATCAAAAACAACGAAGTTGTTTAGGAACTTGGAACAGAGTGATTAAAAATAACACCAATGAGGAAATTCCTCTTAGTATTCTAATTTTAAAAATGACGGGGAGGTGAGATACAGAGAAACTAAGTAACCTACCTAAAACCATTTAGCATGTAACCACTGCAGATCTGGAGTCCCTGGCCACTGCGTATCTTGCTTAAGCACTATGTGTTACGCATATTTTCTGAATCTGGCAAGGAGAGGGGCCTCTAGAGTCTTGCTGCTCAAAAGTTTCAGCCAAGGACCAGCAGCATCAACATCAACTGGGAGCTTATTAGAAACAGAAAATCTAAGCTCTGCCTCCAAATATGAATCACAATATTCATTTGAACAATACCCAGAGGTGCTTCATAAGCATGTTACCATTTGAGAGGCCTTGCTCTAGAAGACTGGTTTGCAAACATTCTTTACTGTGACCGCCTCAGCCTGGGCACAAAACTCCTTGGCTCATCTACTCTACCCATTCTGATTTTCTCAAACCAGTATCATAGGATCAGAAGCCAAAATAAATAAGTAAAACAAAGAAAACAACAATAAAATTTGTAGACATTATCCTATAAATAAAATAATACACAAAAGAAAATTTAGTGAGGTTGCAAAGGAAAAGAAGTGCTCCTTTTGGCAAGCTAGGATGGAGAAAGTGGAAAAACTTGCTTAGTATATGCAGCAGCAACTACAGGGGAGGTATTGCCTTTTAATAGGAAACTAGAAAATGTTATGTATAAAATAAATGGTTTCTTTTTTAAAAAATTTATTTGTACTTATAGTCAAGTTCCTCCAGGTCTTCAGGGCTTGTTTTTCTGTGACACAATAACAAAATGAGAAAAAAGTAAATTTAATTCAGTCTGTTGCCCATGATATTTAAGCATTTTGGCTTTGCATGCCATGGAAACATGAAGGAAGATGAAAAATCCATTGAGGGAATCTATTAGCTGTCAAATTGTACTTGCAGGGAACTAAAAGATAATTGCTTAGGAAGAGCTTCAGTTTGTACACTTTCTTTGAGTCTTTGACAGCAAAGTCTGACCACATAGACTTGAAAAACAGTGTTATAAATGCCTTAAGAAACATCTCATTCCTCTTAAATGGCAGTTATTTCTTCTTCACTTTTGTAGATTGTAATTGTCATTTTTTTTCTTATATTTTGAAAAGATTAGATTTTAAGATGTGCAGCTCTATCAATCAAATAAATACCTTTTTAACAATCTCACACTATGTCTCTGCACAAAAAAGAAAGTGGAGAAGCCAGGCTCATTTGTCTTTATAACTCCAAATCTAGCAATGCCTGGCACATGCTGTTCAAGAAATGTTTGTTGAATAAATCAAAGAAGGAATAAACCAATGATTCAGACATTAAGTAAAGTCGGTTGGTTCAATTTTCCATTCCCATTTCTAGTATAGATACAAACCACTAATCTTCCCAGTATAGACACAAAGCTTTCATGGAATAAATGAGCCCACTCTTCCTGAACATTGGAAGCAATGACCCCTGACCTTGATTGGGAATGGGGATGACATTCTCTTTTCATAACAACCCACTTTGAAACATCAGTGACAGGGACCGTCAATGGACACCAGTACTAACCTGTCTCTGAACCTCTTACTTCCCTGTCCTCCCAAGTCCCCGGGCTCTCTGGGTGAGGATCTCCAGCACTGCTGTTTTGTCACTGTTGGTGTCTGTTTCATGTCTATCTCTGCTACTAGACTGTGAGCTCTTTAAAAGCAGATTTTCATCTTTAGAACCTATCCCAATGCCTACAATATAGCATGGTCATTCCTCAAGAAGTGTCTGATGAAATAATAAATGAGTAACACAAAAAGCATTTTCTATTCATATGAGGTCCTTTCAGAAATCACAGAGATAAAACAATTATTGAAAATGCACAAATCCTGACCAAGGGTGAAGTAATTTCCACCACACTTCCAGGTTTATATATATATATATTTTTTTTTTTGAAAGAAAGGAAAAGAGAGGAAAGAAAGTGAGAGTGAAAGAAAGAAAAAAAAAGAATGTAGGAGAGAAAGAAAGAGGAAGAGAAAGAGGGAGAGAGAATGGGATTCTTGTTCTATTGCCCAGGCTAGAATAAAGTCTAAAAATGGGTATTAAAAACCTCTTTTATGTCAATAATTGTGCTTAACAATGGAGACAGGAAGGAATAAGAGATGAAAATAACAAACAAGCAGCCAACCAATATTTTATTTAAACCTGTGAAATGCTATGCAATTGCTGAGGAGTGATTTACTTCCAATTATGTGGTCACTT